>CAMZMU010000096.1:122696821-122878085 GCA_947311845.1 Poa pratensis
TTTCTGTTTTTGCTGCTAGTAGTAGTAGAGAGTAGACTGATTAGTGGTGGTGTTTTCGAGTTTTGGGGAGTGATTTTGGAGCGCTGTCGCAGCGCTGGGGCTGATGCCCAGGCTGATCCTTACTGCCAGGAGAAATAGTGGACCGCAATAAGAGTAGGTTGAATCCTTTTTACTTTTGTGCATCTGGAACCTTGCTCAGCAGGGTCTGTAAGCCGAACGCCAAGGTTTCGTTAATATAATGGAACCGGGGGCGCCCCTTTAAGTCTTTTTTTTAAATGTTAATGATTTTTAAAAAAATTAGTCAAACTTCACACAGTTTGCCTATATGCCTTGCAGACATAGGAACCCAATCCATTGAAATGTGAGTAGCACAATTTCTTTAATCCAAATACAATCCATACAAAAAATCTAAGCATTGGAGTCATACAAAAAAAAAACTATAAAATTCCTGCAATCCAAGTCCTCAATTTGACGTCGGACATACACATATGACTGCGTCAAGTTGTTATACTTGCAGCTAGGTGGTAGCTTCATCAGTGTCAGTGTCGCAAGCAGGTGCAGCGAACGAGGCTGTGAGTGCTAGCTCTCTCTCGTGCGTCGGCTTGGCCTGACGTGCAGGGTGATGTCTAGTCGTCAATTTTCCACCGTGCGCGTCACCATCAGATCAGTCCATCACACCTCGTGCTCTCTACTTCTCTAGTGCCATGGCATGCATGCCAACGGCCAACCAGCTGCCGGCTCAGCCTGGCCGGTTCCAGCTTCGATGTCGTGTAGTGTAGGTTACCATTTCAGAAAAGGAAAACAGAAAGTAGCAACTCCCAAGGGGTCGCTATATATACTCAACCCAGAATTTGAAGCTCTAAACCCAAACCAAGCATCAGAGATGTGAGATCTGCATGGCCGGGCTGATAACTGCACGTGTGTAAAACCTGAAACGTTGACTCCCGTAAGAAGATGAGCCAGTCGATATGCACAGCTCAAAAGGTTAATAACACTCGCTACAAGGAGCAGCGTGTGTTCCTTCCCCACAAATATTCTATACGGAACACTTCCTTGTAGGAAAAGAGAGAATATTCCCACCTGCCAACTTCCAAGATAATACAGTACTTGTTTATATAAAAAACATATATATGAATCGATAAAAAATTTAGCCCGGCCGCCAAAAATGTTGGAGCTTGGGAAAACGACGTGCGATTTCAACAGGACACTATCGTCCAAGGAGATGTTTCCAGGGCAACAGTGATCTGTAGGACGAGCAGTCTCTAGACACTGCAACGTGCACCATATCCTTCTAAAATGTGCTGAAATCCGTGGCTTTTCTTCCGTATCTTGATTAAAACCTGAAACGTTGACTCCAGTAAGAGCAAAGAAGGTGGTGAGCAAAACATCAGTACATATCGATATGCACAGTAGGACTCAAAAGGTTGGGCACTCGTTGCAAGGAGCAGCGTGTGTTCCTTCCCCACAATATGCTATACGGAACATCTCCCTATAGAGAAAGAGAGAATATTCCACCTGCCAACTTCTCAAAGATAATACACTTGTTTATATATAAAATATATATATAAACCAATTAAAATGTTAGCCCAGCCGCCAAAATTGTTGGAGCTTGGGAAAACGACGTGCGATTTCAACAGGACACTATCGTCCAAGGAGATGTTTCCAGGGCAATAGTGATCTGTTAAGACGAGCAGCCTCTAGACACTGCAACGTGCACCATATCCTTCTAAAATGTGCTGAAATCCGCACCTTTTCTTCCGTATCTTGATTAAAATATGCAGAGCGAGCAATTGCACTACGGAAAGAGAGGGGCCGATCTATAAAACAAAACCAGCAAAGTAGCATACGTGTATCTTTATTTGCTTATATTAATCAGCACACATGACCATAAGATCACGCAGTAGGACTACTGATCTGTATTCACCTAATGCCTATCTAACCCACTAGGCATTACAGAAAATTAACGACATCTCATTACCGAATACTTTGGAGAACTATATCAGGAGCAATCGGAAGTATCATTGCACGAGTGACAGCTTATCGCGGAATACTTAACATAAAGGTAAGCCAGTACACTGACTTGTACTCCCTCCGTTTTTTAATATAAAACATTTTAACCTTTTCCCACATGCATATGTATCCACATGTATTTAGTCATGATTTAGTTTGTATGTGCACTAATTTTAGTGTGAATCTAATCAACATGTGCAACACCTAAAACAACTTATATTTGAAAACGGAGGGAGTATATCCCTTTGTTCATAGAGGCAATGGGCCAATACCACAAACATATTATGCAATTGATATTGTTTCTTAAGCCGGCTCTTCTGGTGATCAAAACATCAACGAAAGTATCATAATACCAAGGGACGACGTGTATGCTCTTTTGTTGCTGGATCCAACATTAATGAACGGATTATTACTTCCCCTCGGCTTCTAGGCTCCACGGAATGCGTTCAAACAAGAAAATGGCACAAATATGGTGATAAAAGAATCTTGCTACTTTGAGGAAGAGGATTGGTATCATGAAAACTTAATACATGGAAGTAAGCCTCACGTAGAAGTCTCTTTGAGGAAGAGGATTGGTATAATGAAATCTAGGGAGGGTGTCTTCTTTCTGATAGTTGTAATTTTGGCATTGGTTAAGATGAATGTGTTAAACAAGTGCATCTCCTAAGAGATTTTATAATTTAGTTTTGCAACTAACTCAGAGATTACCGCACCTGAACTATCAAATATGTGAAATCATGAATACATATTGGACAAATTACTTTTAAGACTAAGTCGACTTTACTCCTACACTATGATAATTTTATCCCTGTTGATCAAGATAATTTCTACAGCTCCTCATATAATATAAGTGTAACATAACTAACTGTTCGGTATATAAGGGTCAAAGCGACAATGCAAACTGAAATATCAAATTGCAACATCCACATGTCAACATTCAGATATTTCAAAAGGGTACCGTATAGCAGGAGCTGCCTCCATTTTGCAAGGTGTGAGGCTGTGCTCGCATGTGACGAAACTTTCTTATCCAAAATAAGTATTTTCAGATGTATGTGTCTACACTTGTGTAACTTATATTATATATATAGTAGTTTCCCTAATGTGTTCTTTTCAAGATAGAGACATTGATATAAACGATAGCAAAGAAACGACGAAGAGCGGAACGATCAAACCAAAGGGGACACGAGATTTTAACGTGGAAAACCTCTCCAAAAGGAGAGAAAAAACCACGGGCGCCAGCCAGCAATACTTCACTATATCGGGTGAGGTTACAAACGCCGTGGGTTTACAATGTGTGGCTTACCCCAAAACGGCGGCTTACAAGAGGAATATATAGAAGCATAAAACCCTAGGTCGGCTGCAGTCCAACCCGGAATCGATCCCACCGCGGCGGTAGTACCGCTATAGCGGTAGTACCGCTGGGGTGGGCTGGTTCGGCTCTTCCCACCTCAGCGGTACCGGCGGCGGTACCGCCAGCGGTACCAGTCGGTACCGGACAAGTGCGTCAGACGGCCATTCTGGCGGTAGCGGAGGCGGTAGCGGTGGCGGTAGCTCTCCAGCGGTACTACCGCTGGAATTTGGAACACCAAAAATAACACTCCACCTTGAGACAAATTCCATCTTGTAGCATGAAAGAGAACTTCACCCTGAAAACAACAAAGAAAACACCTTCGGCGCCAAATAGCCTCTTGGGCTAGACAGTGATACCAACTAAGCCCGAGCAAAGCTCGAACTTAGTAACAGGAACTGGCTTTGTCATCATATCAGCAGGATTATCATGAGTACTTATCTTGCATACCTTCAGCTTACCTTTTGCAACAACATCACGCACATAATGGTATTTGACGTCAATGTGCTTTGTTCTCTCATGGAACATCTGATCCTTGGTAAGGTAAATAGCACTCTGACTATCACAAAACAGGTTAATGCAAGTATCATCTCCACAAAGCTCAGCAAACAAACCTTTCAGCCAAACCGATTCTTTACATGCTTCAGCAATAGCCATGTACTCTGCTTCAGTGGTAGACTGGGCAACAACAGATTGTAACGTTGCCCTCCAACTCACGGCACAACCACCAAGCGTGAACACATAACCTGTGAGGGATCTCCTCTTATCCAAATCGGCAGCAAAATCTGAATCCACATAGCCTACGAGTCCCTCATCAGTCTTGCCGAACTTGAGGCAAGCATTGGATGTGCCACGAAGGTACCTGAAAATCCACTGAACAGCCTTCCAATGTTCTTTACCAGGATTAGCCATATATCTACTAACCAAACTCATAGCATATGATAAATCTGGACGTGAGCAAACCATGGCATACATTAAAGAACCAACAGCACTAGAATATGGAACTCTAGACATGTACTCAAAATCCTCATCCGTACTAGGACATTGTTCAGCTGACAATTTAAAGTGAGGAGCAATAGGAGTACTAACAGACTTTGCATCATGCATGTTAAAACGATGAAGAACTTTCTTAATGTAATTTTGCTGACTAAGAAACAACAAACCAGAATTTCTGTCACGGGTAATCTCCATACCTAGAATTTTCTTAGCAGCACCAAGATCCTTCATCTCAAACTCGCTACTCAACTGTGACTTGAGAGCAGCGATATCTTTCTTGCTCTTGGCAGCAATCAACATATCATCAACATATAATAACAGGTATATAGGTGATCCATTAACAAACTTAATGTACACACAGCTATCAAATTCAGACCTCTTAAAGCCATGTGACAACATAAAAGAATCAAACCTTTTATACCACTGACGAGGAGATTGTTTCAAACCGTATAAGGACCTTTTCAACTTACACACAAGATCCTCCTTACCAGGCACTATGAACCCTTCTGGCTGGTCCATGTATATCTCCTCCTCCAACTCTCCATGCAGAAACGCAGTCTTTACATCTAACTGCTCAAGCTCAAGATCACGCATAGCAACAATACCAAAAATGTACGAATTGAACTATGCTTAACAACTGGAGAGAAAACATCATTATAATCCACACCTGGAATTTGACTGAAGCCTTTTGCAACTAACCTTGCCTTAAACCTCGGAGGCTCGCTAGGAGATAAACCCTCCTTTCTCTTGAAGATCCACTTACAGCGGACTGCCTTCTTTTTCTTAGGCAAGCGCACAACTTCCCATGTGCCATTCTTATCGAGTGACTGCATTTCTTCTTGCATAGCAGCAAGCCACTTCTCGCGGTCACCGGAACCAATAGCTTCAGTATAGGTGGACGGCTCATGTCCGTGCTCCACCTGTTCTGCACAACTCAGAGCATAATCAACAATGTTACACTCTTCAATTAAACGTGGTCGAGGACCACAATTCCTCCTGTTCCTACGAGCAGCAATAGACTGTTGTGGCTGCAAAACAGGGGGTGAGTTCTGAACATTATATTATCAGAATCAGAAGAAACAGAATCATCAGAACCAGCAGAATCAGGATCAGAATCATCTGAAGTAGCAGCACCATCATTGTCAACAGTGACATTTTCTTTTCAACAGAGTGCTCCACCTCGACACGAACCTGCTCCTCAGAAAAATCTGGCAAAACATCTGAGGACAACTTATCAAAGTACATAACAGATTCATTGAAAACAACACTCCTGCTCATAAATGCCTTGCTAGTTTCGGGATTCCATAACTTGTATCCTTTTACACCCGAACCATAACCAATGAACACACACTTAATAGCTCTCGGCTCTAACTTTCCATTATCAACATGAGCATAAGCAGTGCAGCCGAAAACTTTAAGTTGTGAATAATCAGCAGGAGTCTGACCATACCTCAATGGGAGTTTTCTTGTCGAGGGGAATAGATGGTGACCTGTTTATCAAGTAGCAGGCGGTGGCAGCCGCCTCAGCCCAAAAACGCTTACTCATGCGAGCGTTGGAGATCATGCAGCGAGCCTTGGAGATGATGGTCCTGTTCATCCGCTCCGCTACACCATTCTGCTGAGGCGTGTACGGGATGGTGAGGTGCCTGACAATGCCTTCTTTCCTGCAATAATCATTAAAGGCATTCGAACAAAATTCGCCACCATTGTCAGTACGAAGTAATTTCACCTTCCTTTCTGTTTGCCTTTCAATCATAGCTTTCCACTCTTTAAAAGCAGCAAACGTATCATCCTTATTTTTCATGAAATAAGGCCAAACTCTTCTAGAGTAATCATCAATAATGGTAAGCATATAACGAGCACCACCATAAGAGGGCTTACGAGATGGCCCCCAAACATCAGCATGTACATAATCAAGTGTACCTTTGGTGGTGTGACAGAAGCATTAAACTTAACTCTTGTGTGCTTACCGAAAATGCAGTGTTCACAGAACTGCATCTTACCCAAACTGCATCCTTGCAGCAAGTCTCTCTTGATCAATTCTGCCATACCAAGTTCACTCATATGTCCAAGACGCTTATGCCAAAGGTTAGTTTTACTAGCGTCATCATGAGAAACAGCAGCAACAGTACCAGATAACGTGCTACCTCTAAGAACATATAACTTAGCAGAATTCATATCACCAACCATAACTATGAGAGAACCTTTTGATACCTTTAGGAGTTTATTTCCTCCTTTGTACTTGTACCCGTCACAGTCAAGGGTACTGAGCGAGATCAAATTTCTTGCCATGGTTGGTATGTGTTTCACTCCCGTCAGCGTGCGTGTCATACCGTCATGTGTCTTGACCTGAACGGAACCAACGCCAACAATGTTGCATTGCTGGTCGTTCCCCACACGCACGAAATCTCCAGTCTGCACTAACTCATAAGAACTGAACCAATCTTTGTTACAGCAAATATGAAAAGAACATGCAGTATCTAGAATCCATTCATCCTGACGAGAAACACATGCAGCTAAAACAGCTAGGCATTCGCCATCAGAACTACCATCAACAACAGAAGCCTCACCGGTATCATTACCTTCATTATTTTTCGGTTGGTAAGTACCTTTTCTTTTCTCCTTGTTCTGCAACTTCCAACAATCATCAATGACATGATTAGATTTCTTACAATACCTGCAGAACTTGTCACGGCCTTTAGACTTTGAGCGACCTCTGTCACCCTTGCTCTTGTCTCTGTTGTTGTTGTGGTAGTGGTTATCTCGCTGCTCAGGCCTCCCTCGGACCTGCAAAGCATCGCCCTTGGAGGACGACGACTCCTCTTTCTGTACCATACCTTTCATCTTTTCCCTGGCAAGCAGGGCCTCATATACTTCCGCGGTGGTTAGTTCATCACGGCTTAACAGTATGGTATCACGAAAATTTGCAAAGGAATTTGGCAGCGAGCATAGAAGTAAAAGTGCTAGATCTTCATCATCGTACTTTACCTCCATCGACACTAGGTCAGAAACGATCTCCTTAAAGATCGATAAGTGATTCATTACCGAACCACCTTCTTGCAACTTGTGCGTGAACAACTTCATCTTCACATGCATCTTGCTGGTGAGATCTTTGGACATGCAGATCGACTCCAGCTTAGCCCACAGTGCCGCTGCGGTTTTCTCCTGGAGTACTTCTTGCAGAATATCATTAGATAGATGAAGTTGAATAAGCGATAAAGCCTTACGGTCTTTCCGCTTCTCATCGGCGGTCCATGCCGCCGCATCCTTGTCGCCGAATTTCTCCAGCGCCTCGTCAAGATCATTGGACTGTGCGAGGATCGCACGCATCTTGACCTGCCACAGCGAAAATCTCGTCTTGTAGTCCAGCGCCGGTAGATCGAACTTCATCGATGCCATCCAAAACCCTAATCTGAAAACAGATCTGAAACAGGGCTCTGATACCACTTGTTGAAACGATAGCAAAGAAACGACGAAGAGCGGAACGATCAAACCAAAGGGGACACGAGATTTAACGTGGAAAACCTCTCCAAACAAAGGAGAGGAAAAAACCACGGGCGCCAGCCAGCAATACTTCACTATATCGGGTGAGGTTACAAACGCCGTGGGTTTACAATGTGTGGCTTACCCCAAAACGGCGGCTTACAAGAGGAATATATAGAAGCATAAAACCCTAGGTCGGCTGCAGTCCAACCCGGAATCGATCCCACCGCGGCGGTACTACCGCTGGGATAGTACCGCTGGGGTGGGCTGGTTCGGCTCTTCCCACCTCAGCGGTACCGGCGGCGGTACCGCCAGCGGTACCAGTCGGTACCGGACAAGTGCGTCAGACGGCCATTCTGGCGGTAGCGGAGGCGGTAGCGGTGGCGGTAGCTCTCCAGCGGTAGTACCGCTTAACCCAGCGGTACTACCGCTGGAATTTGGATCACCAGAAAATAACAGACATATTAATAGTCTTAGAAATGATATTGACTTATATGTTATTGACTGGTATGTAGACATTATTTCACCAGACAACTGCAAAAGCAAACGAGAGGGACACACTTATATCGCACCACAAAATTTGAACATATTCCCTTCATAAAATAACTAACTTTGTTTTCATGAAAACAACCATATAGATCACTATCGTATGTTTATGTCACCCTCTTCATCTATTTAAAGTATTTTTTTCCATGGTGAATTCACAATATCACGTCTAACCAGTGAATGCATGAAATGATCCTATGGCTCATTTGGTTGGAAGAGTGGAGGTGCAATCTGATCGCCCAAGTTCAAGTCGTCATAGACCTGAAGCTATTTTTCAAACAAATTCATGCACCATTAATCTCACTCCATATTAACTAGTTAGCCTATCTTCATCCATGATATTAAAAATTTATTAACTTTAATTTTCAAAAAACTGTAATACGCTAATAACCCACTACATACAGATATTAATTGTGCACCCATACCATTTCTCGTGATACTTTTTGCCTAATGATAATATATTTATGTATTGAAGTATTAAGTAGTACTAGTATATCTGTGTAGGTACCATTTTGTCCAAGATAGTGGACTAAAAAAAATTCCATGAGTTACTGATGACTTAAGCCGCTTTAAAATATTTCTACACAAATTGTGGTACTTCATGGAAATTAACATGTATAAAATTTGGAATACTTCATGAGAAACTACAAAGTTCCATACAAGATATGAACACTAGATCATCTTATTTGATATTTTTTTACGTGCTCTCAGATATAATTATATCTATCCATGGTTTTTTATGTGCACATCGCTGATTGTGGATTTATAAATATTCACGTCATTTGGTGCCATAGAGGAAATCTTTTTCATTTCTTTCTTGAGGTTCCTCGTGAATCTAGATATGATATGGCACGATTTAAAAAAAAACAAAGATATGATATGGCATCTTACATATGGCCCAGTTGTATTTCACTTGGCCGTGCATTCTTGAACATGTGGACAATCAAATCCGATGAGTATTCCAAATTTTATACATGTTAATTTGCATGACTGCAACCGCACCAATTGTACGTAAGTTCACAAGTTAAAAACAGTGGGCCAAGTGACATAAAAGTTGACCCTTGGACGGTGACATACCATATACATACTTAATATGAACACTACTGGTAAAGGAAAGTATTTTTTGTTTGCCTGTTTAGGGAATTTTCCCTAACTCAAAATTCTGTACATAAACCTTTATTCTATCTAATCGGATAGCGGATAGACCGCTTTAAACCACAAAAAAAAACATGAGCGCTCAACAACCTATAAGAGTCTACTTTCATAGAGCCCTAAGGGTGAAACTCACTTCACAGGTAAAGCACTTGGTTTTGAAAGAACTGACAAGTATATAGGAGAGAAAAATAAGAAGAAAAATAAATAAAAAATCATCATTTGTGATACATTTGTATGATCAACTTCTGGTTGAGAGCCAAATAGGATGATCTATTTTCCTGATTACAAAATTAGAGTATTTTAGTATCATATGAAATTTCTACTTGGCACTCACCTTAGCTCCCAAGCACATGAGAATTGCTCGTCTTGCTACATATCAGGATACTGGCAGCCATGGTTGTAACAAGTGTTTGGATATGTAACCTTAAGCGAAACCAGTCACTAAACATATAAATGCTCGTTGCAAGCTCATGTTTAAATATCACGAAGCTTAAGCATATGGTTTCTCCCATGGCGAGGAAGTACTTTTTTTTTTCGAACCATGCATGAGATCTGCATGTGAGAAAATTGCAAAAAACCACCACAATTGGTGGCTTCGTTGCAAAAAACCACCGGCTTTCATTTAATTCGCAAAAAACCACCACTATTCGTTGACACGTTGCAAAAAACCACCACTTCTTCGCTAACCGTCAGTTAAGTATGAAACTGACAGACGGGGCCCACATGTCATCCAGTTGGAGATGATTCTTGTTGGAGAGGATGACATGTGGGCCCCGTCTGCCAGTTTCATACTTAACTGACGATGACACGTTGCAAAGAACCACTACTTCTTCGCTAACCGTCAGTTAAGTATGAAACTGACAGAAACCGTCAGTTAAGTATGAAACTGACAGACGGGGCCCACATGTCATCCAGTTGGAGATGATTCTTGTTGGAGAGGATGACATGTGGGCCCCGTCTGCCAGTTTCATACTTAACTGACGATTAGCGAAGAAGTGGTGGTTTTTTGCAACGTGTCAACGAATAGTGGTGGTTTTTTGCGAATCTGCTGGAAATCGGTGGTCTTTTGCAACGAAGCCACCAATTGTGATGGTTTTTTGCAATTTTCTCTCTGCATGTATTTGATTAGAGGGAAGAAGTTTGGCCTAAAGGCCGAAGTTTACAGAACAGAAAGCTGATGACCAGCAAAAGAGGGGTATAACGACCCTGAAAGTTACAGCAACAGAGAAACCAAATGGCGAGGAAGTACTACTTACGATCAATTTGGAGCATAGGTTACGCATACTGATCCCATGTTCTTGTAATAAATGTGTGCACGGCAAAACACAGCGCAGGATGCAGCTCTCTCAAGTTTATATGCATTTCAGACAGTGACAAGTAATCAGCAGAAGAGCCCTTCATGATCAGGCACAAGTTAACTGCACCTGTGTAGGCCATCCATCTGAGATAGTGATCGCACGTTAAACGAGAACCAAGCTTTAGATTCGTATTTCGCTATCAAGATTCGACTGATGGCGGTGTTTAACATTTGATCGATGGTGCCGCAATTGGAATTGACCTGGTGGAGGTCTAGATCTGAGATCAATTAATGCCACACCTGGATTAAACATTTCAAAGTTGTTGAAGGGTAGTGAACTAGTTTTTTTTTTATAAAGAGTATATATAATATCGCGATGATACCAATTACACCTAGCCTCTGCAACAACGCGTGCCCTAGCGACCCCACGGATGCACACAGCCCAGAATAAAAAGAAGAATTACGAAAAAAAAATCCCGCTACAGTGATCTATTCCTTGTTACAGCAGACCTAACCCCACCAAAACAGTACCAGAAGTCCAGCTACTCCAAAAGCGACGCCTCCAAGAAGGGAACAGTGCTCAAGCGCCGTCGTCGTCCTGATCATAGATCATAGGTTTTCACCCCGAAGACAGTCCACACTCGCAAAAACAATGCCTTCACCAAGACAATTGCCAGGCACAGCCAATTAAGACCAGACCTTGGGTTTTCACCCTGAAAGTTTAGACTCTGAATTTCTCCTGTGCTGTCGCCCCCTCTTGCCATTGCTGCTGTTCCAAGTTACGAATCACCTAGCCAATCCCTCATCCCACCGGGACTAGAACCACCATTGCAAGTCCTCAAATCTCGGCTTCCATGCCATTCTCCTCACTCTGATTTCATCATAGAACAAAAGACAAATCCATGATGGCAACAGACTGCAGAGCTTCACAACGCTACCTCTGAAACCAAACGGTCAGAAAAAACATGGCTGCGCGCGACCGAATCCCACCCGATCCGTCAATCTCCAGGCTAGTTTGCCCAATGGAGTTCACCGGCGGAGCCTTCCGGAACTCGACAATCCAGCCGATACAATGAAGAACTGCATCAAGTAAATCTTCGTCTTGGTGTTAGAAAGATCCAGGACTGCCACCTTATTCGATCCGAGCCGACGAGACTGGCTGGTGTGGATCCAGTCCGCCGCCGCCTGACCGGCCGCCGGCACCGCCACGGTGCCAAGAAACCGGCATCACCAGGCGTCTCGGTGCCACCTGCCCGCCACAGCCTTCAGCCACCGGCACGCACGAGCCCAGATGGACCGAGCAGCCCGTAGATCGACCGGAGCAGCAGGGACATCTCCTCCCCGCAAGGCCGCGCGCCTCCGTCGTGGGCAGCGCCGGGATGCACTCGCCGGCGGGAACAACGACACCGCGCCGCCGAACCGCCTCGAAATCCACAGGCTGCCGCCGCCGGGAGACCCGCCACCAACGCGTGCAGGAGAGAGCCCCGCCGCCGCCGTTCCGGGCCTTGCCCGCGGAGACCCTGGCGGCGGCGGGGAGAGGGAGCTCGAGTGTGGAGGACGCCCGCGCCGCCGGCTAGAGGCGCCGCCCGAGCCGCCTAGGTTAGGCGACGCGGGGGCCAGTCTCACGCAATACCCGCCAGCACGGTCATTCTAAAGATCCTGCAGGGCGAAAGTGTAGTGAACTAGTGATGTATGCCTTCGTTTTCATCACTTAGGTATACTCCCTACTGATTGACCAGGCGAAAGTGTTCAATCGAGCTACTCCCTCCGGTCCGTATTAGGTGTCGGAGGAAATATACTTACGGTGCACAAATTCATACATGCACCAGCGACATTTTTTTGGGATCGGAGGGAGTAGCTATTCTTGTTCGTTCCATACCAGTGGCTGAAGGGTAGTGTTCATGTATGGGTTTTTCCAATTTAGCTTGGAGTACTACTAAGACCGGGTTAAAGTTGACACCCTGCAAATTAATCAGCCGATACTTCAGCGTGAAACTTCCTGCAGTTCCATATCAGAAGTGTTATTATGTTGTGGTGGAAGTACTTGTGAATACAAGGAATAATACAAGTCCTGAATTAGCACTGGAAATTCCTAGGTCGCTTGCAGAAAACAGAAACAAGATCTCCAGGAGCAAATCTTGCAACCTATATAATGTTGATACGGACGGTTCATGGTTTGGCAGTCACCATCCCCACTGTGGGGTAAGAATCACACAATTCGTGGCCCGTATCATTTGAGCAATAATATCTAGGTCGACGCCACCAACTAATGGAGCCCAACGCCGCTGTTTCCTACTGTAAACACTAAATTAGACTGTACTTAAAGGACAAAGCTCCGAACCGGGAAGATTGAGCCAATCGGGCTCTTTGTTTCTTGCTAATGCTTATATTGTTATGCGTCTCTGTTCTTGGGCCTATGGGACACGGATTTTTGGTTAAACAAAGACAAATGGCGCTAGGTGCTTTCAGGGAAAGCAAATGTCCATTGATGAGCTGCTTGTTTCCATCTGAATTTTCTAGCTACCAGTGGCCATGCCACCTTCCGGGCAGGGCCAGCCGGCACCATGCGAGGTCAGGCTGGTCGTCACAGCCTCCCTCGTGAAGATCTTTTGCTCTGAAGACGAATGGCTCTGGCCTTCTTAGCGACCTATATATATGGTTTGCATGCCTTTCATTTGCCGCACGATTTTTTTAGTACAACTGGTGAAGAATTATTCACAAGAGCGTCACGGGCACAATGTCAGAAGGTTCCATAGCCGACAAGTGACGACCAATGTCCAAAGAAACAGAACCGTACCTCGCCTTAACATATGTGCCTTACTACCGACCTTCACAAACCCGAAGAGGCGGGTTTCATGATGCCCGCCCTGACATAGATGTTATAAACGATAGGCAATAAAACGACGAACAAAAGAGATCAAACCAATGGGGACACGAGATTTTAACGTGCAAACCCTTCCAACAATGGAAGAGAAAAAACCACGGGCGCCCATCAGCAATACTTCACTTTAATCGGGTGAGGTTACAAACGCCGGAGATTTATAACTTGCGACTTTGTCCCAAACCGGCGGCTTACAAGAGGTATATAAGGAGGCAAAACCCTAAGTCGGCTTACAAGAGGTATATATGGAGGCAAAACTCTAAGAGGTATATTCAGACTTCGCTCCACTCGGCCCAAGCCTCCGGCGACGGGCCTCGCTCCGCTCATCAGAAGTTAGCATTTATCTTTATATGAATTTGGATCAGAATAAAACATAAGTAGATCGGTCAGTGTTACAGGCGTGGTGCACGCTTTTTTTTAAAACGGAGGTTGAAATCTCGACCTCTTCATAAAATATTCGCACAAATTTTTAAATATATTATTCAGTAAAGTCTGACAAAACGAATACGATATGGTCAAGAATGAAACCCTTTTTTTTGTCGTGGATGGCGCTCGAGTCTGTGGTTAACCGGCTCGAATGAGTGTTAGGAAAGAATGCGCGTGATACAGAGCGTAAATCGAATAATGCACCTGAATAATACTGGTACACATGAACGTGTACCATTCCGAAGATGAATACAGTAACACTAGAGGGGTGCGGAACAACTCCACAAGACGGACATGGTCCCTATGCGCCGTAGTGTTGTAGATATGCTAGTTCATATACTCCTTGTTGCCATACACGCCACTCAACTCACACAAGGGCCATCCATCCTCCTGCCGCCACAAGGTGAACTCATTCGATCAACCTTGATGCCACATTTTTTCTTAGGTATCATCTCCACCCCTTACACTGTTGGGTTAGGATCTTCCATGCCGACGACGCCATAGGCTTTCGTTGACCTGGTTTCTACTAAGGACACTGATTCGGAGCCACAAACAATCGTGGTGCCACCCGCCTTATCCTCATGCTGTCCTTGAGGTGTGGGCTTTCGCCGCCAGAGGCATTGATGTAGATAATTGGGAGGAAGAGAGGAACTCCGATGAGGAGAGGAGCAGGAGGAAGGAAGAGGGACGCACTCGAGGCAGCCGGAAGAGCACCGGAGGCCTGAAGAAGGAGAACGGTTGAAGGAGTGGAATGTATATGGCCGATGTAGTTGGGGAGCTGCACTAAGGGAGCGAGGCAGAGAACAAGGAGGAACATAGATACATGAACTTTTATTGTTTGTTATATATATGGAAATACTATTGATATATGTAAGCTTATTTATCTATAATTATGATCGTTAAATTTATGATAATTATATTTAGAGATAGATAAATATTATTTTTATGTATATGATTATTAATTAAAAAGACATGAGTGTCTTACTTAAGACATGTGAACAAATTATGTAACCTATGAACAAAACAAATAAACTTTTTCTTGAGCAAAAAATATTTTTAAAACGTGTCTATATTCTTTTCAGTCAAGTAATTTTCACTATTTAAGTTTTCATAAAGACAAATTGTATCTATGAGAATGGGCCGGGCTGAATACGGCCCTTGTAGAAAAGTTTCAAGATTAAAACATTTACTTAAGCCTCGAACGCCCCAGCACTGCATATGCCTGGAGGTTATAGGTGTAACGACGCAAGAATATTATCTGGACTACGGATTTTATATTTAAAGATAGAATTTCCTATCCGAAACTTACATCGGAGATTATGCAGCTGACGCCCATACGCCGCGCCCCGTAGGTAGGCCTGGGTAAGGTTCTTTCTTCTTTTTGATATTTATTTTTTATTATATTTATATTTTCTATCTCTCTTTTCCATCTTTTTATTTTTATGAATATTTTTTCTGTAATAAGTGGATATTTCTTAACCGTACAAATATTTCTCATGAACCACGCAAACAGACACAGTACGGCCTCCTTTGACTCACGGGGTTTTTGTAGGAAAAATGTAGGATTCTTGTTTCTATAGGAATCTGCCCTGTAGATGCGTTTGATTCACAGTATTGTAGCAAAGAAAAGTTAAAGGATTTCCCTTTGCTACCAGATTCCAAGGTCTACACAGGAAATATAAAATTCTTTCATTGCTTGGCAAGGAACGAGGCAAATCAAAGCCAATATATGCTGCCTGATTTCACTCCGCTGCAACACAACCACCAAACACAGCTGCCACTGCATGTTATTTAAGCTAATCAAGTTACTTATGAAAGCATATTAAATTCCTCTAGTATTCTTTTCCTATATTTAAAAGGACCACATAGGAAATGTTCCTGTACTCTTCAAACCTGTAGTTTTCCATCTGCAAGCCTATCCTATTCCTACTCCTGTATTTTGGGATCCTAAGAATTAAAGAAGGGCTAATATTAAACCTCATGAACATTTAATTCGACCCACGAAAAACCCTTTTAGACCGTATGTAGTTTTTTTCTCTCATAAACAACTTTTTCAATTTATTTTGAAACGAATTTCGTGTTTTACAGTAATAAAAAAATAAATAAACCTGTTAATGGGCTGGTTTGAGACGGCCCATACTGAAAGCGCTACAAAGTCAGGCCCCCATTTGACCCCTGTGATGCTTAAGGCGTCGAATCAGAGGAACCGTAAAGCTGGCCCATGTGGATGTTTCTGTCTGCATATTGGCCCGTCCAAGAATATCTAGACTAATATAAAAAGACCCAGAGGGTGGAGATTCAGAACATTTCAGCCGTACAACCACATGGATCCAATGGTCTAAATCGGTGCAATGTTGAGTAGCAAACGCGTTGAGCGCCGATCCTATCGTAACTCCTTCCTTCCATCAGACCCGACACGTAACTCCTCCACGCCTCCGCCCTACTCGCCCCATACACGCGCCCCGTGCGGGATGCATCAGCCGAGGACGGCAACTCCTCCCGAAGCACACAACTCCTCCATCACGCATTGCACGCCGCCTTCCTGCCATATCGCCGCCGCCCTGCACGCGAGCCCGCCTCCGCTGCACCCGCCGGCTTTTACAATGGGGGATCCGTAGGAGGACGAGGAGAAGATCCGCAAGAGCGGCAGCCCACTGCTGGAACCACCACCTTATCCTCATGCGAGGCGCCGTCGGAGTCGGCGAACTGAACCGCACGATTCGTCTCCGCCCACCATCATCGCTCAACATCTACGACGCCGGAGGCCGAGGCCGCTACCTTGCACGTCCCTCCGCTCGGAGACTCAAAGTCGTCGATCCCCAACGCAGCCCCTATAGCTTCCTCTCGGCGTCACCCCCGACCATCTTCCAGCCATGGTGCTACCGCAGCGCCCAAAACGTCTCCCCCAGGCTGTGATGTATTTACCGTACCCCAGATCATGGAAGTTATAGTTATGCTGAAGCTATTCTGAACTTGAGGTAAGAAGATGTACAATCTTTGCTGGTAGCAACCAACCCTAATCGAGAGTGTGTGCTCTATCGCTAGCTGGTCCACAATTGAGTAATGCACCCTAATGATTTGATCTTTGTTTCATCTAGGTTATTACAGATCAGCAACGTGCATACATCTGCAGCTGCAAAACAATCCCAGATAGCTCTTTTGTAATTTTCAGAGAAATCTAAGTATGCCCTTGTCGGCAGACGGGGCAGAGCCATAGTATTCGTCACTTCGTCTCAACGATGCCTAATTACATCCTATTATACTTCTTTTGCAAAATTGCCCATGGTCATTGATTAGCACCACCGACCAATGTTTTATTCTTAATGCCATTAGTGGGAACTTCCACTTCTGTCAGAATACTGCCCAAGTCGACTTCTTTTCAGATCAACATCAAGAAGTAAACCATCTGAGAATATTGATCTTCAAAACTGTTGTTCAGCTATGCAATCGAAGTGTACTATTCTTAATGAGCAAATCATTCTAATATTTGGGCTTTAGTTCAAGTGTGACAATTACTTCTCTATTTTAAGGGGTATTTGATGGTTTTGGGCCAGGTTTAGAGTTGAACATAAACATCAGCTTTATACAATTTGGTATCCCTTCATTCTGTTTTTAGATGGTGAAATTATTTAAAGTTTCGTTCGAAATTACTGTAGTTATTTGTTTATCTTGGATGAATTATACATATGGCTATATGATATCCATCTGCACGAGTTTAGTTTACAACTTTTAGATCTATGCATACAACTATAGGAAATAAATCTGCTCGAGTTTCATTTACAACTACTAGTTTTATATAGTCGGCAAAAAAGGTCGTGGAGTAATTCTTTTCCATTATGGTTGTTTGCTATGGTTCGTTACAACATTAGGAAGCTCAATATTGGCAAACAGTTATCCAGAGCACCTCGGCCACCTGATTGTAAATGACAATGTAAACTCTGATGCCGAGTAATATATATATATATATATATATATATATATATATATATATATATATATCTCTTTTACCATAAGAGGAGGTCATAAATTGTATTGTATAACTGTTTTTTTTATATAGACACATGTTTGTTTGGTGTAATAAGATTCAAAATCAAGAGAGCGCGAGGATGATGATAGACGAGTACGAGGCTGTGGTTGCCTGATCGCAATGAAGATTGATGGCAAGGCCCTGAGCTTGAAGGAGTGATTGGGGTGGTAACGAACACCCATGAGAAGATTTCGGAGCTGTGTGGATTCGGTGGAGACAAGAACTTTGAGAAGACCACTCTATTGGTCCAGAGAACGAAAAATATTTACTTAGTGTAGGAACGGTTAAAGAGCATATTATTTGCAAAGAATAAAAAGTATGTGTTTAGGTTCATTTGATACATTTCAATATTAGTAATGATTTTCATACTTTTTTCTAAATTAGGATGAATTTTACTTTTATAAAATATGTGCTAGCAAATTTTATTTTATTTATTTATATTAGTTCATCACCATCATTGTGAGAGATTTCTTGCACCCAAGCTCCAGTGCTCTCGCTACTTTAAAAATTGAAAAGTATAAAAAAAGTGAAACAAATCATGCAAGTTCTCGATGGTGTCTCCTATATACATGCAAAATCACAAAACGAAATACTTTGTATTACGACCTACACAAAAATGACAAATTTACATATCCGATTATAGTTAAAAAAATGCATAGTCTCAAATCTCCAAATATTTTCATTTTTGTGTAGGCTATAACATAAGGATTTTTTAATTGATATTTTGCACACTTTGTAGTACACATCATTGAGAACATGCGTGATCTTTTTCAGATTTTTTGAAACTTTTAAATATAATTTTGATTTTTAAAAATAGAAGATCACCTGAACTCAGGAGAAAAAAAATACGTATTGGTTCAATATCTATTTATGCGTTTACCTAAGATAAGCGAATATGTACTCCTTCCTAAGGTTATACGTGCATTGCACGTGCACGATTACTAGTAAAAACAAACTGTCCAGGATGGGAAGAATTATAAAGTTGGAAAGTGTTTTTGACTCCCGAATTTCAGTGATCCTAGTAGAAAAAAAAATCAGAAACATATTTACGAGTTTTAAAGAGATTGAAAAAAACATCCCGGATGTATGTAATGTTGCATCTCACATACGTGCAAGAACTCAACTTCAAATACTTTATAATCTAGGCTCCACAAAAATGACAAATCTGATTAATTTATATATTATAAAATATGCTTATTTAGATCCAAATTTTTATCATTTTTGTATAGCCAGGAATACAAAGAATTTGAAGTTGATTTTTGGCACGTTCGTTGAATACACTATTGGCTACATCCGAATTTTTTTCCATTTATTAAAAACTCGTAAATAATTATTTCGAATTTTTTAAAGTATCAAGATCACTGGAGTTCCAGAGCACGAAATCTCCTCTGATTTTTTTAAAGTCTGCATGTGTCATTGGCAATTTTGTTGCCCGTTGTTCAGCCGGCTGAGCATTTGAGCTTGGACAGCCGCACCCTTGCGAAGTTTTACCGTTTAGGATAAGAGTACTAGCACTAGTTGAATTTTGGCGTGGCGTCACGCCACCAAAATGTTGGCTAAATTGGAGTGTTGAAACATTTGTTTGTTTTGTTATGAATAGGTAGCATTTGACGCCACGCCCTTGGTGATTTTTTTTGTGCAATATATATTTTTTTGTTGACTAAAATGTTGGCTAAATTGGAGTGTTGAAACATTTGTTTGTTTTGTTATGAATAGGTAGCATTTTTTTGTGTGCATTTCTGATATATTGTGTACAATATTCAAATATTTGAAGGTTTGAAATGCTCAAACATGTTTGTATTTCAACGTCAATATTTAATTGAATTCAGAACAATCCATTTGAATTTGATTCCACATTTGGGGAAAGTTTGTTCGTGTGGTGTCGAAATGTTGGCCAAATTGAAATGTTGAAGTAAATTTGGTATTTGTTATGAGTATACTACGGTTATTTTTGGTGAGCATTTTGGTTTTATTTTATGGAATATCGAAATATTCGCTCAAATGTTGGACAAATTGCAGCTTGCAAACATGTTTTTTATTTTGTTATTATAAAGTGGAACAGTACTTGTAGTTTTTATATAAATGACGCCATTATTAAGCGAGATGTGAAGCATTTGGAGTATTGTAAAAAAATGACTCCATTATCATTTGTTTAAGGAATTGGAACATTGCATAAATAGTACTTCCTTTTTTTATCTTTTTCTTTTGTTTAAACAAAACTTGGAATGTTTCATATTTCTTTTATCTTTTGTAGCTCATTAAAAAAATATGTTGAAATTAAATATAAACAGATCTTGTATTCTATCATTTAGTAGACCACATCCGGAACGTTGTGATTTGAAATGTTAAAATTCGTCGTAATTTGTTGTCCGGAGTAACTCCAATTTTTTTTAGAAAATTTAAATGTTCAAGTGTGTTTGTAGTTTCACATAGATATTCAATTAATCTACTTAATCAGGAGAAATACACTATATAAGCATTTTGTAAATTCAAATCCATTTATTTAGAAGGAATGCATTTAGGTTTTGTCGAAATGTTTGGTAAGTTGAAATGTTGAAAAATGTTTGTATATTGTCGCAAGTAGGTAGCATATATTTTTTGGTCATTTCGATAATTTTTTTATATTTTTTGATGGCTATTTTTTAAACTACTGATTCTGCGTTTTTTTTCCAGCAATTAGTTAATCTATAATTTAAAGAACCGCACCTGAATTTCATATTTTGAGGAAGTTAATTTTGGTTATTTCCAAAAAAAATGTAAATTAAAATATTCAAATTGAGTCCATAATTAGAGGACATGTACTGTGTGAGCATTTGTTAAATTCAGCTCCACATACTTAGGGGAAGTTCATTTGGAATTTTTGTAAATGTTCAGCAGTTCAAAATATTCGAACTTTTTTTGTCCACAAATTAAGTTTGCATTTTAGCATAAATAGTTGGCAGTTTTTTCCTGAACATGTTTGTATATTTTGAAGTATCTAATATATATAATTGCACTCTGCCTTTAATTAGGAAACAAAATACCAATTTATGACAAATCATGACTAATTCATCTCAACAAATGTGTCATATTTTGTTTCTTCATATGTAATTACTATAATTATTGAAATATTCAAATTTGTATGTCGCGGTGTGCGGTAAAATTCAAATTTCAGAATGTATACATTGAAAAAACATTTAGGTTTGAAATCTATTGAAATGGAAAAAAAGGTTGCGGTTTAAAACTGTTCAGAATTTTAAAATAGTTCAGTTTGGGAAGGTATTTAGTTTTGGATTGTTTTACGTAATAAAACGGTGAGATTTCAAAGTCGTCTGAAATTTGAAAATATTTAATTTTGAAATTCAGTCATATGCCATAAACAGTGAGATTTTTTTTTGTGATATTTTTGGTCCTTTTTTTTTCATTTTTTCCCCGGTGGATAGATTCAAATTTGTTGAGTTTGTGACATTTTTCATTTTCTGAATTTTGTATTAAGTTGTAGGGCCCAAGTGTAAGCAATTTTTCATTTTCTGAAATTTTGTGGGGGAAAAAAGAAAAAAGCGGAAAACTGACAGTGGGGACCCACGCTGACGGCGAGATGACGTCAGCAATGGCCAAGGTTTGCATCGCCGCGGCGGCGACGAAGACGGCGAGGCCGCGCCACCGCGTTCTAGAGCTCGCGCGTGGGCGCCGCGTACGCGCGCGGAGCCGTGCTGCCAGCGGACGGCGCGCCGCCTCTTTCGCATCGCCGGAACGGCCGCGGCGGAGTGCACACGCGGCGGAGGGATAGCCGCACGGCGGCGGCGATTCCGCCGCGTGCACGGCATCCCAGCACGCGCCTGTCGACGAGGAAGAAGAAGCGACGACGGCGGAGCTCGGCGTGCGATCGGTTTCGTGCGGGGAGGACTGGAACGGCGGCATCAGGCGCGGCGGCCGGCGGCGAGCTCGGTGCGCCGCGGGGAGAGAGAAGGAAGAGTAGGGGCTCTGCGGAATTTTTGCAGCGGAGTCCCTGGGTTTCTGAGAAATTACGTTTAGGTCCCTCGCTTCGGAAAATTGGAGGTTTTGCGGTGCAATTTCTGGCCTTCCTTGTCGGTTTTTGGAAATGTATCCGCGCCGTGAGGCTGACAAGTGGGGCCCAGCATGGCACTGTTCAACACTGTAGCTACTGTAGCTAGCTACAGTGCGTGGGGCTGAGAGCTCGCTAAAGTGCTCTTCTTTCATATAGTTAGTGATGTATGTAAATCCACTCTCACGTACTCAAATTGCCTTTTCTCGAAAAACGAAAGGCGCTCAAATTACTAGCAGCTTAGGAGTAAATCTACACTTCCGTAGGATAAGAGTATGATTTTGCACACCAATATACTAGCTGACGAACTCGTGGACAACACCATTCACCTCGATCATGCTACACGCGGGCACTTTGGCCACCCCCTCATCCCTCATCTTCCCCCTCACACCTAAGCCGCGGCCGACCTCGCCGTCGCGTGCCAACACACTCGCCGCGAGCACGTACGCGCCGCTGTCCTGTGGGTCGCATTTCACGGCTTCCCTAGCCGCCCGCGCACCAACCTCGGCGTCGCCGTGCAAGCGGCATCCGGAGAGCAGGGCGCCCCAAATGGCCGCGTCCGGCTTCATCGGCATTGCCCGGATAACGTCCTCGGCTTCCTGGAGCCTTCCAGATCGGGCGAGCGCGTCGACGAGGCATCCGTAGTGTTCGATACCCGGCGTAACACCGTATTCGTCTGCCATTGACGCGAACAGAGCTTTCGCCTCGTCAGCCATGCCGGAGTGGCCGTGAGCCATCAAAATCGCGATGAAGGTGACGTTGTCAGGTCTTAGGCCGTAAGTTTCCAGCTCGGAGAACAAGGACAGCGCTTCTTGGTACTGCCCGTGCACTGCGAGCCCAAGCATCATGGCGTTCCAGGACGACAGCACGGCAAAGCCCTGTGACCTCGAGGTGTCGAACACCTGGCGAGCCTTGTGTGTCGAGCCACACTTGCAGTACATGTCCACGACGGCAGTGACCACGAGCGCGTTCATGGCGACGCCGTGCTTGTCGATGTACGCGTGCACCCACGCTCCCTGATCCAGCGCGCCGAGGCTGGCGCAGCAGCCGAGGACGCTGACCAGCACGTTGGCGTTCGGCTCCACGCCCTCCGCCTGCATCGCGGAGAAGAGATCCACGGAGTCCTGGTACCTAGCGGCGCGGGAGTACGCGCTCACCATGGTGCTCCACGTCGCCACGGTCGTGGCCGGCATGCCGTCGAACACCGCCCGCGCCTCGTCGACGCGCCCGGCCCTGCCGAGCGCCACGATCGCGCTGTTGCACGCCACGACGTCGAACACCTGGCACTGCCCGAAGAGCGCCAGCGCCTCGTCCGCGCGGCCAGACGACGCGTACATGGCGATCATGGAGTTGCGCGTGTACGCGTCCCCGGCGAGGCCGAGCTTGAGCACCATGCCGTGGAGCGCCGCGCCGTCATCTGCTCGGCCCAGGCGCGCGTACGCCGCGAAAAGCGACGGGAACGTGCGCCGCTCCGGCGGCGTGGGCGACCGGAGCATGTCGAGGAACAGCGCCACGGCGGCGTCTGGGCCGGGCCCACCGGACAGCGCCCTTATGGCGGTGTTCCACATGAAGGAGTTGGGCTTCGGGTGGTGCTTGACGAGGCGCGCGGCGTAGGCGGCATCGCGTCCTTCGCCGGCGCAGAATACGACGGCGCGGCTGGCCGCGATGGGGTCTTTGGCGAGGCCGGACTTGACGAGCGCGGCGTGGAGCTGGCGGAGGTGGGCCATGGTGGTGCATTGCGTGTGGAGGAGGGTGAGGGCCGGGTGGGAGGCAAGGAAGGTGGAAATGGACGGGGAGGAAGGAAGGAGAGGCGATGTGGTGGAGGAAGCGTGTGCGGGCAATGGCGCCATTGCCATCCTCTGTTGTTCTCTCGTTATTGCTCGGGTTTTTGGTTGTGAAGGTGCTGATTTGTGTGTGCCACTGCCATGGTTTTCTTCGGATAAGATCAGCTCCTCACTTGTGGCATATCAGGGAGAACAAACTCTACCGCCTACTTGCCAGTATTCGGCTGGGCCAATTTTAGTTTGGGCTTTTCAAGCAATGTTTGGCTAGGGTCCAGTGGGCAAGTCAAATGGTAGGTTGCATCTTGCTCATGTTGTAATCAGACCCACAAAAAAAAAGCGATGTTGCATCCTGCAAAAAGAGAGCAGATATTCCTTTACATCTATGATTTTTTGGTCACAACTCATAAATGAGAAATAACAGTAGTCAATTTTCATTGTTCAACAATTATTTCAAAATGTTCAACAACATGATGTGACAGCTAAACGAAAATAATTGAACTGATGTGATTGCTCTGACTAGACATTCTTGAGCTAAGATCCCATACTTCACCAACAACAGAAAAATATTGCAATTCACAGGAATTCAATAGTAAGAACTTATTGAATAACAAAGTGGTAGTCAGTTCTCAATGTTGCTTCCGCATCCCATGCCTCCCTTCTCATACTGCTCCTTCAACAGAGATTGTTTAAGGAACTCAATCAGAGAAAATAATCATATCGCCTCCTGAAATGAAGGCCCTTGATGCTGGATTGACGAAAAACAATATACACTTCACAGCTTCCATTGCTGCTTGCCTTTTGGTGTAACTCTCGAGTCTCTTGGAAATGATCACAAAAACCAGCATTTGCATCTACGCAGATCTTGGGGACCTTCAAACCACCTATCCCAAGACTGGTAAGCAGCTCCAGTAGTTCTGAGGTAATAGAAAAGTAAGTTGTCAGAGCATGTAAAAGTATTTAGACAAATAGGACATATCCATGGTTAATTGGTTATTACACTGGAAGTAGAGGGTCTGCTTTGCGTTCAATTGTTACCAGAAACCTAACAAAAATTAACAATATAGTCAATCTCCATTCGTCAACAATACACATTATAGGTGCTTTTCAAGGATTAACACCATAGAGTAATTACTGAACTAAATGAGTTTTCTTCGGACACGTACTCTTGCAATGCTGCTGATACCTTATCAGTTTTATCAAGCTCTTTGAGTTCCTCCTGCATGAAGTTCAATAGAGAACATTAGCAGTTTGGCAGGGAATGGAGGACAAATTTTCTCAAGGAAACAATAAATGTAAATAAATCTACATTTTAAGAAAATAATGTGTGCCAGATCTACAGATAATGATGTCCAGAATAGAAAGTAAAGATAACTAGTCAATCACTAGCAACGCTATTGTGAAACTTATATAATTTTATTTTATAAAGTTGTGAGTTTTTTCAGCCATGCATGAGCTTTCTTTGTTTGCCTCCCTGAAACGTGCCCCTAATGGATAAGCCGGGCAGAATGCAGATAATTCAAAAAAAAACTTATATCAAGTCAAGCATCATCAATTCTCAGATATTCGTACATAAAGGTGAAGACAATCAAGCCACGCATTGACCACTCCACTGTTATGCAATCTATTTATGAAGGCAACCGTACCAGCATAAACAACCAATTGTGTAGTGGTTTAACGGAAATCACAAATCATTAAGACTATAGCAACAAAAATAGGTAGTAATGCTTGCCTAACAATCTTGAATCGAACAAGTGAACCTGATAGTATTATTAATTATAGTTACTAGTTTGTAAACTCTTACAAATCCTTGATGGTTTTACTGACTAGGTAGTACGTACACGTCTAACTCGGTTAAGTAAGGTAAACTAAACACTACAAAAGTACAAAAGTCTACATGGCATCTAATGATTTGGTGTTTCCAATCAGACAGGGAAAAAGAAAAAAAAGGCAATTACTTTTCTCCACTGGATCATGAATAACTTATCTTGTACAAATGATAACATAATTTACTATTAAAATATATATGCGTCATTAAAATGATTCGCTTTAATTTATTTCTAGCTGTACTAGTAGGATGCGGAAAATATGACTAACCACTAAATACGAACTATACACAGTAATCCATCTTAATCACTAGTTATTTTCTGTTTAAAAAATATATATTACTTTCTTTTTTATGTTTGAACTTGTAAGAGTACTTCGCAAAAGGAAATACAAGGGATTAGCAAAAGGATCTGAAACAAAACTATGGTATTGCATTTGTCTATCAACGCCATGATCATTGTCATCAAGATATAGATTATCCAAAGGATAGAGCACATGATGATATTCATCTGGCCTCTAATTGTAAGAACTTTAAGAGAAGAAAATTTGGATTGATGATGAAAATCCATCATTAATTATTATTATTTTCGAGAAAAAGCAAAAAAGCTTTTGTGTTTCATCTTGAAAAGGGAGAAGCTTTACAGCAGTTCAAGCCTCCTAGGAGGACGGATAAAAATTGCTGATACTAAAAGCTTTAATTCTGCCTTGAAATTGCTGATACTAAACGTATGTAGTTGTGGTCTTGAAGGTAGTTTGGTAAGAAAACTGTGTGCAATCTAGGAACAAAGAAGATTATTAGAAGTAGATTAATAACTCAAAGGACATAAAGGAAATGCTTCTCTAGTTGTTCATGAAGCAAGAGTATCAATACAACTTCCGGATAGCAAAAGGTAAATAACTAGGCAAGTTTGTTTCTTTGTAACTTGGAAGTACCACTGAAGTACGTTGCTAGTGGGACAAATCATATCAGAGTTTACATTCATACACATTCAAATAGCACTAGTTAAGCAGTTTCCCAGGTTTATGAGACGCAAGCCGACTCATTCATGAATAAGCATACCAACTTGCCACCTAAACTTACACCTATCCAGGATATCATGCTAAGGCATCAACTGAAAATGCTTTGTCATAGTACTTGTTTAGTCAGATTTAATTTTACAAAAATAAGATATAGTACTTCAGAAGATTCTTCTGTTTGGATAACCACGTTGATCCAACATCGATCTCTCCTTCCAATGACTCTGAAATATTGGATCACATAATTTCTCCTTCCAAGTCCTTGAGAGTTCAGACAACATGGTTTCCCATGCAGCAGGTCCCCCAGCACCAGTGCCTCACCATGTGCATCAGTAATTAATTCTTCAGTAGTACACTGCACAATCATTTGATGCAGGCAGAATTTTCCTTTTGTTTTTTTTTTCAATAAAGAAACTGCAAACGCCGGTAATAAACTAGAAATAGAGGGACAGATCTGTGCATTTTTGTTCCCCAATCAGAGAAAAGGCCCACAAAATAGTACGGAATTGAATCTTTGCCGTAAGAAATCTGTGGAGCAGGTATGCATGGCCAAGGCCCAAGGGGAGCAATACGAAGCACACCAAATATGCACATGTGTTGCAAACCAACCTGTGGTTGGATGGTTAGCAGGGTGGTTGTACCCTCAGCCCACCAGAGTTCAAACCCCAGGTTTGACATATGTGTGTTGCATTTAGGCGGAATATTCTTTCAGTGGGAGGCGACGTTCTCGTCGACAGCGAGGCGCCCGTGGTGACTTCGTCAATCTCAAGACTCGATCCGCCGGCTCAGTATTTCGGAGGTGCTCATAGGGGTAGGGTGTGCGTGCGTGCGTTCATAGGGTGAGTGTGTGCGCGTGTATGTGAGCGTCTGCGTTTGTACTGTGTTTCTCAAAAAAAAAATATGCACATGTGTTTGACCCCTTTCCCCCACCCACCCCAACCGGCGGCCCACCCCCTACGGCCCTACCCCATGCGACGCAAGAACCTTGGAGGTCAGCCATGACGAAGTGTTCTTGGTATAAACTGAGCAAGGCTAGGAATCGAAGAAAATCACTTGAACAAACTAGTTTACATGACATTTTGTATTTTCTTTTGAACTTGGAAGGGGGAATGCTGCCTTTGAGCAAGGAGATTTGCCCTATGCTTATCCATCTCGACTGTTCTTACGGCGCTAATTATTTAAACGGAGCCCCAAAAGGCATCGATCGAGATTAAAGAAACATTATTTTCGGGGAGAGAAACATTATTTAACGCTACAAGTACTCCCGAATGTAAAATTTCAGAGAGAAGATATAAAGCAAGAGAATCGCAGCAGGTGACGGACCTCGAGGAAGCGTGCTTCTTGCTCGAGCTTCTTGAGCTCGGCCTGGATCCGGTGCCGGCCCCGCATGTCCCCCGCTTCCCCTCCAACGCCGCCGGCGCCGGGAGCCTGCATCGCCGGCAGCGAGAGGGCCTCGGCTCCGTGCTGTTCGACGACGGCGCGTGTGGTGCGCGCGCGATCCGGTGGCGGCGGCGGGCAGTGCAGACAGGCGAGCACAAACTGGCAGGGGAAGGAAGGAAGATGCGTGTGCAGAGCAAGAAGGAAGTGGTGTCACGGGTACGGACGGCGGAAAGGTTTTGTTTTTGGTTTTCGAAAAGGTTCCTTGCTTTGTGATGACGATGGACGGAGGATGTGGGTTCGGTCCGACCACACTTGAACCTCCTCAGGCGGGCCCGACTGCACATGACAAGACAAGTAGTGTAGTTTCCTGTTCTAATAAAATAATAATGGTATAGTTTCTTTTCTCTGGAGGACAGGTTGAACGCATGATGCCAAAACAGACCCGGGATGCAATAGGAGAACGTATATGCTCAAGACATTCGTGACTATTTCCATTTTGTTTTATGTCTCCGCGACGATGATGATTGACTTGCTTGTCGGATCATTTGTTTGGGGGACTACATTGTTCTCAAGTAACAAAAAACACGGGAACGGATCGGGCATAGGAATGTACGAATAGGGCAGGAGACGAAATATGGATGCACAGTATGGCGCAAAAATTAACTATTCTCGTCACCCTTTTAGTCGATCACCTCGAGTCGGAGGACGATTTCCATTTTGCAGCACTGAAAAAAAGTTCATCCATGGAAGTATACCTGGCCATCTCTAGCCTGGCCCGACCAGCCCGGCCCGAAAATACAGGGCCTAGGCCCGACGGGCCTGGCCCATGGGCTAGGCCTGGGCCTCAAATTTCGGCCCGATGGACATGATGGGCCGGGCCTGGGCTTTGAATATTGCAGTTTTCAGTACGAAGCCCGGCCCGAGGCCCGACGGGATTTTGTAGTGATAGGCCGGGCCTGGGCCTGAAATCTAGGCCCGATGGTTGAGTCGGTCCGGGCCTGGGCCTGGGTTTTTCCCGCCGGGTTTTTTTAGGCCCGGCCTGAAGCCCGGCCCATGTCCAGATATACATGGAAGACAGCCCCACTATACGAGAGTTTTCTTACACTAAATGAAAGAAAAATAACATCATGTAAAAAGTAGAAAACTGAATTAAAAAGGAAAACAAAGATAAAACGAGAACAAATAAACAGAAAGATAAAAGAATGAAAGAAATAGAGAGGGAAAATAAATAAAAATAATACGGGACAAAGCATACGTGAGCGTTATAAGCTCAAACGTTCCATCGCTTTTTTTGTTTTGTTTTGGGAATAAGAATAAACGTTGCATCGCTTGCTTCCGTGATTTTCTCTCACAGTCACAGCCCACGCGAAATGGAACAAGCAGCTCATCACGTTAGTTCAGTTGGGCCAATGGGCTGTCATTCCCTCGGTTGCTGCCATGGGCGATTACCCGCTAGGAATCGCCCGCGCCATAGGCAGCATTTCTCATTATCCACTAGCTGGCACGGTGGTGAAGTTCTTTATGGACCAAGATGGGCTATGGGCTTTTCGCCCCTTAAACATTTGTGAATTTTGATTATTTTGAGACATTTCTTTGATTTTATTGAGTGACTAATAAGGGGGAAACTTGATCGTTAAGGGTTAGTTTGTGGTTTTTGAACTGTGTTGTGCTAATTTTATTTTATAATATGCTGCAAAAAAAAGGTTGAATTTTCCGAATGACACGTTAGGAATAGTTAGATCATCATAAATGATATGGAAGTTTTTTTTTTACAAAACGAGTCACCTCGTTTATATAAGTGGCACATGCGCAAACTGGGGTGAAACCAAAAATCTCACAACCTGAACAAAATTTAATTTGCAATTCTCGCTGAAGTGGTTGCCCAGCCGTGAGACCTAGAGTAGACCTCCCGCAACACCATCTCCATCTTTTTCGCTCCTTCTTCAAGCTTTCCTCGCCCTTGGTTTTTCTGCAAAACAGTCCAACTATTTAGCAGAGCACACAATCTACATATCACTATAGCTGGATCACTGGCGAATTTGCGGTTCAAATATGCATCATTGCATGTTTTCCAGATTGTCCAGCATACAGCTGCACTGCAGCAATATAGCATCGAGTAGGTGGTCTATTAATGGTTCATGTTCTAGTTCTCTCTTGTTGTGTTGCGTCCAAGCTCTGCCATTATCCATTCCCGGTTTCTCGATGACCCCCATCTGCCTTTTCCCTAAACTTTCTACCACACAACATTAAGCCTTTTTCATCTCAGAATATTTTCCGCGTTTACATACCTAATTGCACTTTCATCCTTGTCGAATCCACGCGATCCAGAGACCGTTTGTTTATGTTCATAGTTTCCTGAAGATACCCTTCGTATGATTAACACTAACCAGTGTTGTGAGATTCAAGATGGATATATTACACTTGTTTTTCTTGTGCGTGTAGCGGTCCAGCAGAATAAAAACGACGATGGGCTAGGGTGCCGTGGCCCAGTGAGGAAACTCGTTCGGCTTACCCGAGCAAAAAGCCTATTAACAGAACGAACGCAGCAACCCCATCAGTTCAGTACTTCAGCTCCTTCGACGCTGCGTCCGCCGCCGCCGGTTCTCCAAAATTCCGACTAATTCCGACTGATGTTCGTTGTCTCGCCGTTCTCAATTTCCGTGACCCCGATCGTGAGAGTATGGCATAAACAACAAAATGTGTGGATGACTTGGTACACTCACAGATAGTAGATATTGAAGAAATGTAAAAGCAAAGTAGAGCCCGGTTAACACATTCAGCACAAAAAACCCGTCTCCCCCCCCCCCCCCCCCCCCCCGCTACAGTAGATCGAGGCGGAGAAAAGGCGTCCCTGGTCTTTGCCGGCGAATCCGCCGCTTCCCTCCATCTCCGGCGCCGTTTCAGCGTTGCGAGGCGGGGGAAGCTCCGGATCTCATCCGTGCGTGTAGATAGGTGTAGGTTTTTAGGTAGTAGGGTTTGTTGCTCTCGGATCTGTCGATCCGGTGAAGGCTTGTGCTCCGGGCTTGGTCGACGACGTGAAGACGGCGACCGGCGTGTGGAGCTTTTGTCCCTGCTCCTCTCTTCGCCGCAGTAGGGTGGGCTCTGGTCCTGCTGTGGAGGATCTGGGGGTGGTGCGGCTGTCCTGGTCGCCTGTACAGGAGCTTCAACGTGTGGTTCTCGGAGGTGCTCGCCGGCTTTTCGAGCGATGTTCTGCCTTCTCCGGCCGGCCGTGGTGGCGAGGGGAGGAGTGTGTGGTTCAGCTTGCTCTGCTTTCAGAAGGCCTTGCTTCGTCGTGCCCTGGCCTGCCGTGGTGGCGAGGGGGGAAGTTCAAGGCGTGCTTGGTTTCTCGGCGACGGCTCCGGCAAAGAGGAGGTCGTGCTCAGTGTAGGGTTGTTGGAAGCTGGTGGATGCGGGGAGGAGGCGCCATGGCCGTGCGTGTTCATCGTGCTCGGTTTCGTCGCCTGCGGCGGACGGCTCATGCGTTCTTCTACAAGAGTGGGGGTGCGCTCTCTCCGGGCGTGGCGGCGGCCTGACTGCTTCCTCTCCGGCGACGAAGAGGTTGCTAGCGGGTGTTGTGGAGGTTCAGCGATCATGGTTCCAGGTTCCGTGTTGTGTTCTTGGCCTTGTTGCTGTTGTACTGGGTTCCTTTCTTCTTTGTTCTTCGGCGTGCGTTTGTTCTTCTCTCTGTAATTTCTGTTGATCGCTCGATGTGGAAGATCCACTTCAAAAAAAAAAGTAGAGCCCGGTTGATGTCAAACGTTTTCAAAATCTAACCCACCATATCCATTCATGCACCTTACGAGATGAAAAGTCAAAAAGAAAGCAATGATACTCCCTCCGTCCACAAAAAGATGTCTCAACTTTGTCTAAATTTACATTTATCTACACATGAAACATGTCTAGATACATGCAACTTTAGACAAAGTTGAGACATCCTTTGAACGGAGGGAGTAGTTTTTATCAGAGCCACTTTTACAACAGGTTTAGCAACTTCTTCATTCCCCTATGAGTCTGACAACTCGTTGATGCCGATTGCTACTCGAACAAATATATCGCGGGTAGGTACTTGCTTTTCTAATGAGGTACAGACTTTTGCATATTAAGGTTTCTACTGCATAGCATCCAAAATTACACTTAAATTTGTCGTTGTTGACATGGTTGACTTTCGAGTTCATTCAAATCGACATATGTTTCTATCTAGGCGGACAGGCACATAATCAAATTTCGTTTGACACAAACTATACAAAAGACTCAATAATTAGGATGTACTAGTTTAATACCCGTGCGTTGCTACGGGCGCTCTAGTAGCTTTCACCCCACATGTGTAAACTTAATAGCTAAATGTCCTGATAGTGTTTTGAAACTATCGAATATACTGAAATTATGAAAAATAGAGTTCCGTACCTTACTGAACACGTGTGTTGCTACGGAGCGACAAAGAAATTTATTGAACACATGGTTATTTATTTATCGCTCACTCCATCACTCCGATAAAGTATATGCATCCGTGTCTGGCGGCCAACTCTTCTAAAGTTATCTTGCCGTCAGCATAGATCAATCTGGTGCACAACGCCACATCTAAAGTTCATGGGCGCACTCGTTGCATGATAAAGAGTACCTCGAAGTGGCTCGCAAGCTCACCAAAATCAGGAATTCAACAGAATCTCGATGTTGGCCTTTTCTTCTCGAAAAAGGTTTTCGTCCAGCTTTATAAATAAAGCCCAAATGTTGGCATTTTCCGCCGGAATAAGAACAAGTACACCACACGATAGGTAGACCTTCGGAGCTCCCATCATCCCTGGTGGCAGGCTCGCAGCAACTTTCTGCCGGCCTTAAGTTCGTCGTCCTGATCGTGTTCTGGAACAGCCGCTAGTCCTTGAGCTGCAGCGCGATGGGCGCCCGACATTGGCGGAGCTAGGGGGGCAAGGCCTCGATGCATAATCCATGTTTAGAAGCAATTTTTAGAGAAAAAATAGCATGCTTGCCCCCCATCCAACCACCCCCCCCCCCCCCCCCCCCCCACGATTTAGCAAAACATCTATATCCAAAAAGGAATTGTGACATGCTCTACATTTTTGTTACATACTTTTCAGCCATGAATAATTCTACTGTTGATAATTAGTTCTTTTTTGATGAGGATGCGCCTACCATCAAGAATTAAGCTTGCTTTATTATTGGGTCATGGTAAATGATGGGTCTTTTTAGGGGCTGCCATCCCACCGTCATGAAATGTTGCTCTTTCTTCACATTGACCCTCCACGTAAATAAAGGCCTACCCATGGCTGTCATCTATATAATGCCTCAATTTTCATTCACAACCCCGATTTGAATGCTAGTTATTCGACAATATCAATTTGTACATAAATTATTAGAGTGCAAATTAAATCACAATAATTCAAATTATTAAATTTAAATAGTTCAAAGTTATATTCATTTTTCCTTACATTCTAAATAGAGAAATATTAATATTTGAGTGAATTTAAATTTAAATATTATAATATACTCCCTCCGTTTCACAATGTAAGATGTTCTAACTAGTTCACATGTTGGTTAGGTACAAACCCAAATTAGTGTACATACACATTAAAATATGTACACATACATCTAAATACATGTGAATGTGGACAAAAATTAAAACATCTTATATTTAGGAACGGAGGGAGTACCTAGCAGCCACGAGCTAGCCCACGAGCAGTTGTTTTTTATTTCTCCTAGCACTACGACGGTTGCTGCGCACGGAGGCGACGCGCTGTAGGAGAGACTTTTGAGTTCATTCAAATTGACATATGTATCTATCTAGGCGGACAGGCACATAATCAAATTTCGTTTGACACAAACTATACAAAAGACTCAATAATTAGGATGTATAGACAACCCGATCATCCCACAACTCTGAATAGAACCGGCACTCCAAACTATACTAGACCTCTTTTCCCAAGCAGCTCCAAATACATGAAAATCCGAATGAACATTTGATAAGAGAAATCAAAGCATGCTTATCAATTTGTGATAACTACTTATTTATGAGTGAGAAATGTTTCATGCTAGCACCCTCGGTAACCTGCTTTTGGGACCGGGAGGTTACTCTCGTAACTATGATTTTCATCATTAGTATGGTCTACTCATACCCCACCCACAATTACATCTTGGACTATTATGCTTCTTATCCTTACATTATGCGTGTTTTTAAGTAGTCAAATAGTATACACCTAGAAGACTATTCTCTACTAGCAATCACAAATCATTGATACTTAATATTCATTACTTTGGAAAATCCAATTAGGAGTGTCACTATCATAGAAAACCAACAATCGTCCACACGAATTCCCGCGGCAATGTGAGTGGTATTATCTAGTATATATTACAATTGGACACAATAGTCACATTGTTGAAATGAGTATATATGCTCACCACAAATAATACACTAATTCTTGCTCCGTTAAAATTAAGAAGCATTTGCTCGCTTCTTCTCTGCCAGCTTCATGTGCATCTTCAAGAGAGATAACATCTAACGCTTGTTTTTACTTGATGGGTATTTTTCTACTCAAGAAGATAAGGTTATCTAAAAGTTTTGAACCATTGATCATCCAATTACTCTTTTGTAGAAAAAGGTTTTGATGATGACTTTGTCTCTAGGGAAGAAAGGATAATAACGAATGTAACTCTAGACCAATTGATTGGATGAGAGGGTTAAATGGTAAGACGCCGATGGCTTCCTGGTAATGATTTTATATTAGACTTTGATGCTTTTCTTACATTTTATTCTTCAATTGTTATTTTTTATCAGCATGGTTTTATAACTTAAATTGCATGATTAACCAAAGGACAACCTTTTGGATCATTATTTATATTGTTATTTATTATAGGGTTGTAGTTTATATAAATGTACAGTTTGTCGGTGCCAAATTTATATTGTATGTTGTAATAAAATTTCTCTTCGAAATATTGTTTTAGAGTTGCATAGACTATATAGTGTATATATACACGTATGCGAGATTTAGTGCATATACTTTAATATCATTAAATGTTGTGATAGAGACCTCTAAAGCGTAAACTCAAACAAATATCTTAGTATTGGTTATAGTGTACTATTAGGTAAGTAAAATTATAAAAACTTCTAAAATATAAATTGGACCATTGAGAAAATGGGTCTTGCAAGTTGGGGTTAGTGACAACATGGGTGTGCTGTATGCATGGTATTGAAATAATGTGTATTTTAATAATTGATAAAAATAAAGTTGCCTCACTTGTAGCTCTGATTTTTTGCATGCACGACTTTAATGTGTGTGATTTCATCCAGTGTATACAAGCGCTCATGTAAATTTCTCAAATAAAAATTTGTGCACGAATTTAAACATGGATATCGAGATAACATATATAAATTTGGTGTCCTACATATCTGTGGAGGAGCGCGAGCTCATGAACTCTGGATTTATATTCCCGGGCTCGTTAACAAATAATTACTCAAGTCACCTTAACTAGTAGATGCAACATCTGGTTCCATCAAATTTAAATTCTTTATTTAGTTTTGGGGACCAGCTCGTTATAGTACAATGTTGGCTTTTCGAACTTCGTGGCAAGATGTGACAAAAGTATTGGATACATAGCGCTCGTAAGCCAATCATGGTTTCCCTCCCAGCCGCCGGTCATTCTGCTGGTCCGTCCCACCTCCGATGGCCTTTCAGGCGTGAGAGGATGGCAAATCTCGACATCTAATATAATACGAGTTTTGCATTAAGATTTCGCACACAAGTAGAGTACGACATTATCTACACTTAGGACTCTTTTCGATTTTTTAAAACTTAAAATATTGATATTGATTTTTTTTGGAAATACCGAGCTCCGTGGAGCTCGGACTCCATTCGTATTTTCCAATAAAAATGCAGTAAAACGCGGGGTGCTTGATGACAGAACGAAAGACGCATACGGCTATTCCCCGCCGCTTTACTTCACATTGGAACATTCAGTCATTCACGCATGTTACGTACGTCGCACATTCGTACTCCCGCGGGCCTCGTTCCTCAAACCACATCTATTATATACTAAAAGCAAAATGAGAGAGTTTTTCGAAACAACACGTTAATCCACATCTCCTTAATTATATTGACTCTTGGATCTAAAAATCAAGGCTGAGATTTTATGAAAAGTTAACGGTTTTGCTAATTCTCAGCTAGTCACGTCCCTGTCCGTATGATCTGTCATTGCTCCGCGATTCTTGCATGTGTTGGTTGTGGCCGGTTTGTGTAGCTGTTTCGTTGTTGGGCTTTGGGTTGTCTTTTTTTCTGGTCGCGCGTGTTGGTGGGCTTGGGCTGCATTGTTTGGCTTTGGGTTGTTTTTTTTTTCTGGTCACGCGTGTTGGGTGGGCTTGGGCTGCATAGAGAGGTCATTGCGTGGGATAGGCTGGGAGAGAGAGCTCGTTGTGGACTCGGTTCTTTCTTTTTTTGCGTTTTTTATTTGTCTCGGGCTGTTTTGTTGTTATGTCGTTACGGTCCAATTATTTTTCCAGTAACTTTTTTTTAATATATGCACTAGTGGATATAATTATTATTCTTTTTATTTTAATGTGCCGAAGTTATTTTTATGCGAAGGCATTTGCTCTTTTTTTTTGTTGTAGATTTATTTTGTGTTTGGTGTTCTGACTTTTTTTTTTGTCCTTTTTGTTGTGTTGTATGAAATTCAATTTTTGGTTCAACTCGATTTGAGATCAATTGACCATAATTAGTCGATAGCAAAATCAAATCGACAAACTAGTTGGTCACTGAGGTTTAATTACTTTTTTGTTAAATTTATTTTTATTTATTTTCGACATGGGTCACGAGGTAGGTTGTCTGAAGTGGTGGAGTTCTGTCCATGGAATAAAACGAGAGTGCCAATGGGAGGTGAGGTCATCTCATCAACATCATCCATTACCTCAGCGATCCGGAGCACAAACCAGGAAAAAGAGCCAAAGAAAGTTCGTGATTATAAAACACCATCACTGATGTACGTTTGAGTTTTTTTAAAGCAGTGGTATTGCTTAATATTTTACAATCGCCCTCTCACACTGAGAAAATCCGTCAAATGCATGCATTTTCTCAGTCGTTTCAAAACAGTTGCGGTTCAAAGAATGCATGCATCGAACCAAATGGCGTATTGCAACTGAGGTTTAATTACTCTTTTTTGTTAAATTTCTTTTTATTTATTTGTGTATTTAATATTTTTTTTTGTTTTTTGTTTTGTTTGTTGTAAGCAAGTTGCAACTGTGATTGCAATTGAGTTTTTTCCTGAGACGGGCCAGTTGCAACTACGGTTGCAACTGAGTTTTTTCCTGAGGCAGGCCAGTTGCAACTGCGGTTGCAACTGAGTTTTTTATTGACGCAGGCCAGTTGCAACTGCGCTTGCAACTGAGTTTTTATCTGAGACAGGCCAGTTGCAACTGCGCTTGCAACTGAGTTTTAATTTTTTTTTTTAATTTTCTTTTTATTTTTTTTTATTTTTTTTTGTAAGCCGGTTGCAACTTCGATTGCAACTGAGTTTTTTTTGACGATGTAAGCCTAGTTGCAACTGCGGTTGCAACTGAGTTTTTTCTTGAGGCAGGCCAGTTGCAACTGAGTTTTTTCTTGAGCCAGACCAGTTGCAACTGCGCTTGCAACTGAGTTTTTTCCTGAGACAGGTCAGGTGCAACTGCGGTTGCAACCGAGTTTTTTCTTGAGACAGGATAGTTGCAACTGCGCTTGAAACTGAGTTTTTATCTGAGACAGTCCAGTTGCAACTGCGCTTACAACTGAGTTTTAATTACTTTTTTTAAAATTTCTTTTTATTTATTTTTATTTAATATTTTTTGTTTTTTGTTTTGTTTATTGTAAGCCAATTGCAACAGTGATTGTAACTGAATTTTTTTGACGATATAAGCCAGTTGCGACTGTACTTGCAACTGAGTTTTAATTACTTTTTTTTTAATTTCTTTTTATTTATTTTTATTTAATATTTTTTGTTTTTTGTTTTGTTTTTTGTAAGCCAATTGCAACTGCGATTGTAACTGAATTTTTTTGACGAGATAAGCCAGTTACGACTGTACTTGCAAATGAGTTTTTTCCTTAGACAGGTCAGTTGCAACTGCGATTGCAGTTGAGTTTTTTTTACGATATAAGCCAGTTACAACTGCACTTGCAACTGAGTTTTTTTCCTGAGACAGGCCAGTTACAGCTGCGGTTACAACTGAGTTTTTTCTTGAGACAGCCTAGTTGCAAATTATTTTCAAAATATTGCGTTGTCGGTTTTAGGCCAAACTGAAGTGCAACTTTCGATTTGGATCAAACCGAAATCGGTATTTCCATGTAAACTAGGCTGAAAGGTTGTCTGCAGGCTCTCCGTGCAAAATAACAATTGGTCGATCAATACACGCATGTCGACCAAAACAAAAAAGTTACATCGCCTAAGTTATGGGAAACGGCGAGATTGATCTACTCGTGAAAACAAATTTCAAACGGTCGACCGACTGCAATGAATTTAACAAAATTTGTCTTAAAATGGTGCGAATCTCAGTCCAAAATTAAGAATTTATAATCGACAAAACTCGAAACCGTTCGCGGGAATGGAACCTACTAGTCGATGCGTATATATTTCATGTATATTTTATCTCGATTACTCGAGAAACGACGCATCCACTTGGCCAGGAGGGCATTTTCGGTTTAGATTTGTTTTGACTGAAGGAAAAGGGAGATTTCATTTTCGGCCAAGCCATCTCCCGTCGCTCTAATTTATGTAAGCTAATTGTAAGTATTTTATTCTCTTTATTATGTATTATTTTCTCATTTTATTTTGAGGGAACTTATTATTTTTCAGCCCGTGCAGCCCAAACTAGATGGGCCAGTGGGTGGGCCGAATAGAGCACACTTGATGGTACGTAAGTAAGTAACGATGCTTGGTCCAATAAAAAAAGGAAAAGTATAGTAGTCACCCGGGGATCCGAGCTTCCCATCCTCCGGGTCACATACCAACCACGTGTCTCTTCGTTTCTGTCCACAATCCCGCTTTTGATACGGTAGCAAAAAAAATATCCCGATTTTTGCTACATGTAGCAAAAACTTTTCGGTCCAAAAAATAGTCCCCCAGAGCCCATTTTTGCTACGGTAGCAAAAAAAAGTCTCATTTTTTGCCACATGAAGCAATATAACTTTTATTTTTGCTATTATTGTTATCTGGTTTTGTTACAATAGATCAAAAAATTTGATACTATATATATCTCCGGCGAGGTCTCCGGCGATGTCTCCGGCGGGAGTCTCCGGCGATGTCTCTGGCGAAGTTGATTTTGCTACAATAGATCAAAAAATTTGTTACTATTGTTATCTGGTTTTGCTACAATAGATCAAAAAATTTGCTACTATATCTCCGGCGAGGTCTCCGGCGATGTCTCCGGCGAGAGTCACCGGCGATGTCTCCGGCGATGTCTCCGGCGAAGTTGATTTTGCTACAATAGAACTTTTTTTTTGCTACAATAGCATAAACTTTTTGCTACCACGTGTCCGGCGAGGTATCCGGTGAGGTCTCCGGCGAGGCCAGAATTTTCCTTTCATGTTCTGTGTACGAACTGTTTTTTGCTACAATGCAGCAAAAGTGGGACGATTTTGCTACAATAGCAACTTTTTGTTGCTACAAAATCTCCGGCGAGGTCTCCGGTGAGGTCTCCGGCGAAGTCAGTCTTTTATTTTTCTGTATTTCTAAGCGAACCGTTTTTTGCTGCATAGGAGCAAAAGCGGGCGATTATTTGCTACACCGTAGCAAAAGCGGGATTTGGTGGGATTTGGGATAAGAGAGGAGGACACGTGTTGGCAGGGGGACCCGGGTGATCTTTTCCCCAGATCCCCCGGGGGACGCCTAGTCTCCTCCATAAAAAAACGCAACGATGCTTCGAATGTTGGACGATAGGCTGGGCGCGAGCGAGGAGACTACGTGCAGCGGCGCACGACACGGGGATGACGTCAGCTGACTGAGAATTAGCTTAATTCTCAGTCAGCTGAGCATTAGACGGACCCAAAAGTTAATAGTCACGTTACATTTTGTTACACGATCCATGTGGAGAATATCACGTCTCTCCGGTGTGGACTCCGAAGACGTAGTACGTTTAAAAACCCAGCCGAGACTACCGTACGGAAATATATCTCCAAACCTAATCGCTGAGGGAAAAAATCTCAAAAGTTGACCAATATGTACGGGTAGCTAGCTCCAAACTTAGATTTTTTTGTTGTTGCAAAACCTGGTCTATGGGATCAGCAAAACCAGCCGAGGCTAGCTTTGGATGGAACGTGGAAAGAAAAATAAAAACAACACGTATATATGCAGGACAGTACTTAGCTGCGTCAGTTTAAAAATCGAAGCATGTAGACTAACTATTTTGGCTGGAACGTGATAGCTGCAACGAAAGAAAACATGGTGTACAGAGGGTAAGAACTGCTAGAATATGGACAATTTAGACAAAGTTTAAACTGATCAGTCTTGCTCAGTTTTACTTATTCTGCTACTCAGTTTAGTCAAATTAAAATTTGCAAAGTTGGACCAAGGATGTAGTAATAAATATAAAGCATTCATAATACCAAATTTTTATAATGTGAAAATACATTAGATGAGGACTGTAATGATAACGATTTCATATTTTAGATGTTGATATTTTTTCTATACATTTTGTCAAACCTTATAAAGTCCGGACTAATTGTGAATGGAGGGAGTACGTTGATTTTGTGATTGTACACATAAATGAAAATTTTATTCGAGTGTCATCAGAACAACACACACACAATACGTTGCCAAACTTTTGCAAACGTTTGGAGTCATGGAATTTTAAGATTAATGAAGCCACGACATTAATCACACTACGCAGATTGTTTCTGTTGTTGAGTACACATAAATGTAGGTGACCTCCATCTGACCAACACTCATAAAACGCCCGCGGAAAGTCGAAATTTTAAGTCGTGAAATTTTAATATTAATGAAGTCTCAATATTAGTCTCCCTATCAAAGGAAGCGTCCCTCACACTGAGAAAATTGCCGACTTAATGATACACACATGGTTGAGTCAACATATATTCCACGAGGATGAGAATGTCATGCCACTGAACAAATATAAGTCAACACAGAGTCCGGTTTTTATATTTCATATTTAATATCCACACGGTGTGTCAATACTTTTAATATCCACAGTTCTTATGAATTGCCCTCGCGAATATTGCTTTATTTGGATGGTAGACATATTTGGAATATTGTATGTGTATTTATATCAGGTAACAGATTCAACATAAGAACACATGTCATTCCAGTTGCACATTTCACTGACGACCGATTAACAGTCTTGAACTATGCTATCCAAGCCGCATAGTCATTTTGCATAACACGGCAAAATACATGTGTCCGAGTCTCTGTAGAGCCATTGAATGAAGATAAGGATAAGTTAAGAGTCAGGGAAACTTAGAGTCCTAATTATCCAACTTTGACTACTGATATATAAACATGTAAACGAATATGTCTAAAAGAAAATAATTCATCTTTCAGAGTATATTATCATATTAAAATAATGGGCAAATTTTCACCATGGTCACATTTGTAAAACTTTGCACATTGTGACATTGAGTGAGTAAATGAGTGGTAGAAACATCATAACAAGATAATTCCCACTATTTAATGTGGCCTATCTATTAAGGAGGACATTTTTATCTTAACTCATCGATTTTTTTATCGAAGATATCTAACCTCGAGTACTAATCTAACATTAAGTAAAAAACTATAGTTCACTTTATCACTTACATCAGTGTTTCAAAATATGGCATGGTAATAATTTTCCCACAAACTTTGTACTGCAACATATGTTACACGCATCCCTAATATTTTGCTTACCAAAACGTTTGCGGTAGTTGTAGAACAATTTATTTATTGTCACGTTATGGTAAATAATATGATACCAATGAAGCCAAAAAAAATCTTAAACACTTTCAACCAACTACAGATGATGCCCTCGCATTTGCGAGGGCCACCTTGCTAGTTGACCAAAAGGGCCTTGACAGTATCAAACATGAAAAATAAAGCTCGCTGGGTAGTTTGGAAAGGACAGGAGCAGTGTGTAGCTTGGATCTGGAGCGGCCAGCGGGAGCCTGGAGCCTGGAGGAATGTGTAACAAAAATGCAGAAAATACCATTTGTCCACTCGACGCATCATGGATGTTAGATGAGATGTTACACAAAGGCTTTGCTTTGGCGGGTCCAATCCGCCGGATGCAGCATCTCGCCTGTGCAACGACGGCCTGATGAATCGGCCTCGTCGTCCATCTCTCTCATCTGAAATTTTTTACCACTCAAAACATCTCCTTTCACTGCAAATCCTATCCATCTTTCCCGCCTCCTCGATCACAAGAAGCTCAGCAAAGGCTCTTCTTTACATGACCAGTTTTACTCCTTTTCTACTCCTCCCCTCGAGGTAAAAACTAAAGCGGTTAGATTCTCGTCTCGGCGACCAAGTTTCTTTCAAGGTGTCTGATCATTAAGCTCATCTTTTTTCTCTTTTCCTGTTAAAGAACTGGGCTAGAGATGCTTGGCCTTTTGTTACATCGGATCGATCCGATCAGATCACATCCAGTCCAGGTTCCATATGCTCGCCGTTGCATTGGATACGCCACACTCCCTGCGTTTATGCAAAGTTGTGAAAACATAAAGTTCTGTAGCTCACCAATCTCGATGATGGGAAAAACCTCACATCGTCACATCCTTGTCACGTGTATGTACCTGGTGATTAAATCACCTTCGAGCAGTACGGACTAAAATGAGTTCGGCTTGAGATGTTTTATTACATGAGGCAGCTGGAATGCAGAGTGTTTCTGAAATCTGAATATTCCCGGTTCTTTTTTTACAGTGATCTGATTTCACATTTTCACGTGTACTAGAAGATGACCATTTCAAACTCGGAGAAATTACTAAGTAAGAACACAAAATTATCAAGCATTAAGGTGGTCCTGAATCTACTGCACCGCTGAAGAGAATGTTGATTAAAGCTGGGTCTTTGGCCCTTCCTCTAAAAATGGGAATGTGACCTGCAAACAAGAGAATGACTATGCAGCCTTCAGCAACAAAGCATGTGGCAAACTGGGAGAACAGCAAAGAAGGGCCCCAGGGAATTCTTTCATGAGGCAACACCTTTACTGGGCCCTAACCTCGGAGCTAGGCAAGAGGGGCAGATGATGTCCAAGGAACAAGAACAGCTTTTGTTTCCAGTCAAAGATTCTAAATTGCAGCTGCACCACTATAACTAATCACTTGACTCTTTCTGTTAAGGATTGATGAATTAAGAGGTACTACATCCGTTTCAAATGGAACGGAGAGAGTAGCAACTAACACTAACATATGCCGGCTCTTCCCTCCTGTGCTAGCAGCTAACTAGATCTAGCATCATCAAAGATCAAACACGAACTCACAAAGTTTACCAAGAGAAGACTTAGAGAAAGATGAATTTGCATGCTTTACAAGCAGTATAGAAGCATGGAGAAACAACTATAAATGGAATAAATAGATGCTTCACTAAATACTACTCCCTCCGATCCGAATTTTGTGTCGCCCGCCTTGTACAAATCTGAACTGTCACAGGTCACTTTCCACGACATTTATTCCGGTTCAGAGGGAGTACAAAAGCTTTTATCATCTCCAAACACGGCTCCAGATCGATCTCTGTATAGGCCACACCCCAGATGAGAGAAAAAAGAATTACAGGAGACAAACCAGAAGAGAATTTGAAAACACAAAAGGAGCTAGAGCAAAGAAAGAGCTTCACTCTCCTCTCCCCTTCTCTTCTTACTATGAGGGATGGAACCCCATCCATTGCATTCCCCAGACCACATGCACATAAACACACCGCCCTTAATTTAATTCCTGCCCTAACAACAGCAGCATCAACAAGAACAACAAGCCCTAGCTACATAATTCTCTTGTGGAACAAGGGGTGCACCCAAGCCCATGCTGTTTTGTTGCCCTCACTTCACATCTACAGCCTAGCAAACAGATGGCTCCGGATCCGGAGTACGGACAACCAAGCCCGGCGTCGGCAGGCCGGGCTACTCACAGGGGACGCTTCCGCTCACCGGCAATGCTGAGGAGGCGCGCTACACCCTTGGTCCACAGTTCGTACACCCTCTGGCTGGTGCACTCGAACTCGATCACCCGGTGGTCGGCTGTCCTAAGGCCAAAGTAACGGCGGTGCTCACCGTCCTCCAGCAGATGTCGGCCTGGCCACGCCGCGACGTCCTTGCACACATCTATCACCACACCTGCAAAAGACACGGATCAGACCTCAGTGCCATGGACGTATGATGAGATGCTACGTTGCCATGATTGCTTGCCACTTACTCTTCTTCTTTTTGGTGATTGTCCCTGCAACATGCCTGCTCTTCATTTTGAGAGCAACCTGCAGACATGCCATGATACATGAGCAAAAAAGTTCAGAAATTTCCACAGAAAGTTCAATGCAGTTGAAGAACATAAGCAATTACCAGGCCCATTCGGTTGATGTACACTGACACAACCTTCCAGTGCAGTGCGCCTGCAGATAAAATGATCATGAAAGAGCAACCTCAGTACATGTGCCATCTAACACATCATGAATAAATCAGAAATATGACCAAATAGAACCTTTCCGCGTGCGCTTAAGAAGCTCGGTGCCGCGAACAAGAAGTTCTTGGCTGCACACTCGAAGGAAGTTGTTTTCCTCCTCGAGCGAAAGATCACTGATGCTACTACTGTTGCTCTCCAGCTTGCGATGCTGCTTTTGCAAATTCTGCTGCTTGTGATGGTGTCCTCCTCCTCCCATTGTCCCCTTCTCCACCGGGATCACCGCTGCTATGTTCCACACCTCCTTCAAAGCCCTTGCCCTCAATGTGGCTGCACCTCTCAATGCTGCAAACAAAAAGCCATATAATGATCATCTAACTCCAGCTTAACAAATAGTTAGCCCGTCTGGTGGATATGACGAACCAGTAGCAGCAGCAGCCGTGACCGTGACGATGTCTCCAGGTGTCCTCACATTCACTGCAGAGCTAACAACCGCCTCCAAGTGCTCACGCTCAGCTCCCATGGACTGAGCAGCCTCGACGCATTGCGCAGCCACGAGTGTCGCTGCTGAAGCCATAGCCAGGTCGGTGCTGGCTGCACGATCATCCTTGCCAGATCCTGAAGCCGCAGCAGTGGCGGCAGCAACAGACGCGATCGCAGCGGCCACAGCTGCAACTGAAACAGCCGCATGGACCTGCGCATTGTGTGCTCGTGTCTCCTCTTTCTTCTTCTCCTTCCTGTCCTTGAGCCACCGGCCAACCGTCTTGCTGCCGCCTCGGTATGCCTGTGGCTTCGGTGTACCCGCTCTGCAATACTGCATATTTTAAAATCATCTAGTTAGCAGAATACATTCAGAAGGAAGTTTATAATTTTCTTTTCCTTTGTTCACCAATCAATTCCTAGTCTATGGAATCTTTCGTTCACTGATCAACCTAGTCCTATGGACAATATTGCAGATCGAATAAACTTAACTCTTAGGAATTTTTGTTTCAAGCAATAAATTCGAGACAGTTATAAATGAAGTGCAACAAGGCTGGCTGGTCATGACCTTGAAGTGATAGGTCGAATCCAGTTATATATGTGGTTCCTTAACTCATCGTAGTACTAACAATTATTCAAAACTCGTCGGCCAGTACAAACCACTGTGTTTGCACAATGCTAAACTGTACTACGGCATAAATCGAAATCGTGAGCTAAACCATGCCATTACACCAGTAAACTATGTACAACCACAGAAGATACGAATCGACATAATCATGAAGCAGCGTGGAATGCAACATTGGTCCTAGATCAGATAAAAGAATGCATCATTACATCAGATTAGAAAAGCTGGAGGAATAAAACTTGATTAGGGACCGAAAAGGCACAGCTAGCTAGCCTCATGATGCAGAAAAGCGAGCAGACCAAGCACAAAGGCAAGGACTGCATGCCTGCGAGCCTGCTACTTTTTACCCAGAGAGAGAAACGGGTACATGGAGAGTGGACATGGGCACACTGGACATGTACAGTGTTTGCTTGCATAAGCAGCAGCAGACCAGATCACAGAGGCCACAGATTGAGATGGTACCAGAAGTGGAACTTCATTAACACATACTCCTACGAAGCAAGCAGCAAGATCCATTCTTGGGGAAAAATTAGCAATGCACGGAGAGGTTCTGCTATACAACTTTGATTAACTCAGCGGGAATAACCTGAGTGGACCTGTCTACGGCTTGCCTATCCTAATCAGATCTTTGACCTTGACCTCTCATAAGACTTGTCTCTCATGGGGTTGATGGCATGTGGGTACAGCAGCAATGTGGGGCATTCTTCGATCTCCTTTACTCTTAAACCCAGAAAATGGTGACCCATGGAACAGTTTGGATCTTTGGTGCTATTTCAGATGGCTTTATCATGAGCTAAATAAATGGCTCAAGGAATATCTAAAGAAAGATGCTTCCCAATTGCAAAATTAATAATTTGACAATTGAGACAAACCAATTTATAGGCTGGTCTGTCCGCATGACATGTCGCTTTGCCTCTACATATCCAAGTACATAATTCAAGCACCATACTGTACTGTGTTGGTTTGCAAAGTGACCGAGCAAACATTTTTAAAGGTGACAACTCTAAAATGACACGAGGAGGAAATGTGAACAAAACAGTTACTGTTGTGAGCACACATCTGAAGTGACACCGAACATCTACTACAGTGAAAAGGAGAACAAGGTGCAAGTATGGTGAAAACAAGGCATGAAAGATAGAAAAGATGGAATGAGTCACTTTTTTTGACAGATGGGCAACAGAATCCTACATTTGGAAAAGAAGATGCTTTCCTCATACCAAGAATAGGGGAAGTAAATTTCTATCATGCCTACAGATTTATAAACATTCCATGAGCTGCACGTCAATAACATAAAACATATTGCATTTTGTACAGATTCAGAAAATTTGGTGTTCAAATGGCTGGATAAATCATTGTTCATGGGCATAGCACAGGTGCCGCTCCATCCAAAAACAAGATCCGGCATGTGAATGGGTACAGGCTTCAAACTGGATACAGGAGTTGTCGGTGAGGGGAGACGGAAAAAGACATGGCCGTGGAGAAACATTGCACAACGGGCGCCGAGATCGCAAACTCTTAAGAGAGAGAAAGCGAAAGTGATTGGGCAAAACAAAAGATGTGGGAAAAAGAGAAGGGTTAGAAGCCAGGTGTTTTATCGGAATGAGAGAAAGGCAACGGGTCCTGTTCTTTCTCTACCTTTGTTTTCTTGTTCTCTCTCTCCATAGAAATTTTGTGCACTGGGAAGGCTGCAAGGCTGGTCTCTTTGTCCCAGGCAGTCTCAGTGTCCCACAGTTTCCTATAGTTATTTTCATGGACAAATGACTCTTCTCACCTCTGCTGTTTTACCACAAATTCACAACCAGGCTGCCGCTGTGCGGTGTCTAGTGTGAGAGTCTAACATATAGTAATCTTCAAAACGTTTTGACATTTAGTTCAGAGATTCTGCACATTAACCGTTGCCTAGTGTTGTTTAATTGCCCAGGATTGTTTAATTGCATCATATAAACTGAACATCAAAGGTGTTGCCATGTAAAAATACAAGTACAGAACATAATTTAGCCACCATTTGCAGGGATAAGTTTGGTGCAGAAGTTCCTGATAAATTGTGTAGCAAAAACAATGGAACTACTAAAAAAAGTTGCACAAAGGTTTCATCATATAATTAACTTTTCAGATTTTTATTAAAGCTAACACACGACCATTAGTCGTGGAGACCCTGCAATTTCTTTTGGTGTTTTCTGGAAGCGTAAAAAAATTCACAAATCAAACAGTGCGTCCACTAGTCCCTTTGGTTCTTGTTTCTTTCACCTAGTTATTAAAACACTTAAAAGCATCTACGAGTGGTAAAAGAAATTAGCACAAGACAAGCCAAACCTGAAGGCTAGTGCTTGTTTTAGCATTAAAAATTGCAGCCAGGTACTAGAACTGGCAGTACTACACTGATAATTACAGTACATCACGAGCACAAAGAACAGGCGCCTAGAAACTAGCACAACTGGCGCAAAGGTGACAGGAAGTGAACCTGCGAGTCATCAATCTCCGGCGAGACCGGCGGGCTGTCGGTGAGGGAGCCGCCGCCGTTGAGAGGGCCGCTGCTATGCGAGAGCCGGCCGGATGTGAGCGGCGCCACTTCCTGCAACCAAAATTCGCAACAGTGCAGTGCGTCAAGTTTCGCTTCTGCAGGTCAAATTAAAGACATCAAGTTTTACTTTTACTTATGCTAACTGGGAAGGAAGAAAAGAAAATAAATACGATTCTCTGAAAAAGTGAGGAATTTTTGTTTGGTTGACCATAAAGCTTGGTTTATAAATAGATCAAGGTCCAGGATTACACTTCTTCTAATTGCACTTAGTAGAAGAATCTCCCCTTTGGCCGTTTCTCCTCGTCCCATCCCAACTTATGAGGTCAAGGGGAGAAACGCAGAAATAAAGTTGGAATTCGATCAAAGAACGACGGAAACCGGCTGGTGAGGGTAAGAAGATGGTCATCAATTCCCATCAAAGAGGCTGGATTTGGTACTGCAACGTGCGCTAACAAGTCCCTGACAGAGATTCACAGGAGGGATGGAAACCACGAACTCATCAAGGAAACGTACTGCAGAGTAACCAGCAGCCCGCAGAAACGTTTAAATTACTCTTACCAGTACCAGATAGTAGCAATTCTCGGTACTGGAATGCAGCTGGGGAAAGAGCTGGAGGAGGTCGAAATCCTCAATAAGAAACGACCAAGGCACGAAGACGCTTTATTTTTAAACAAAACAAAACAAAACGAGGAGGTCAGATGCTGACATAAGACAGAACTCCCCCAGACCATCCTTGTTTTTTTTGTTGGACTAGTGTAAACGGATCATGAGTTTTTTTCTTCACTCTGGGCAGAACGGGAAGAGAGCGGCGGAGGAGGGAAGGAGTGCTCACCGACTGCGCGAGGATCCGCTCCATGATGAACTGCGAGGTGGCCGCGGAGGCGAAGGAGAAGGAGCTGCCGGCGGTGGCGGAGCCGTCGTCGAGCTCGCAGGCGGCGTCCTCGGCGATGGGCCCGACGAGGGCCGGCGACGGCGGCGCGCCGGGCCGCGCGCGGGGGACGTCGACGGCGGAGGCGCTCCAGGACCGGAGAGGAACTCGAGCGGGTCGAGCGGCCGGAGATCGCCGCCGGCGAGGCGGGCCCGGTGGTGGTGGTCGCCCATGCAGGCAGGCGCCCCGGCGGCTGTGGGGGCGGTAGAGTGGGCGCCGGGGCGGTAGAGTGGGAGTGCGGGAGTGTGCGTGTAAGAGTGGAGGAGGGAGAGCGGGTCGGGCTGCGAGTCGTGTGAGTGAGAAGCACGGGGGAAGTGGAGGTGGTGGTTTCTTGGCTGGTTTTATAGTACTACTTCCTCCGTTCCAAATTACTTGACTTGATTTTATCTAAATACGGACGTATCTATACTTGTTTAGTGTCTAGATACATCCGCATTTAGACAAACCTAAGTCAAGTAATTTGGAACGGAGGGAGTAGATGCCAACCGCTTCTTCTCTCTGTCCAAGCTCTCGAGTTCAGTTACTAGTAGTAAAAAGGAAAGCCATATCCATGTATTCCTACGTGGCATTTTCGTGCACTGACACACTTTGAGCAATGAACGGTGGGTGTGGCTTCATCGTTGCGTAATAAAAGTTAAGATACTCCGATGTTCAATTTGTCTATATATTAGTACAAGTTTTGAAGCGACATGTAATGTACAGCTTGTATTAGATACACATTTCCTTCTTCTCACTCTATTGTCTAACCTGTTGCCTGCTCACCACACTCTTGTCTCTTTACTAGTGGATCATACATGAGTTTGGTCGAAAGAGCCACCACCCCACGCGTGTTCTCGTGCCTCCGGCACCACCAAAATTGGAACGTGTCTTTTTTTATATAGTTTTAAAAAATATTCTAATTCTGTTTTACCTTCAGTTATGAGTATATGATTATTGTTGACCTTCCAAACATGTTTCTTGTGATTTCTTTTGTCGACAAGTTTCTTATCGGGTATCTCCGCAGAATAAAGTGTTCAATCGGGTGGAAGCTTATTGATTTCCCTTTTTTATTTTAGACTTCTCACCTACCCAGATATTTTATTTTAGCTTGCTCTTTCTTTTAATATAAATCTCCTTAAAACACGCAAAGGAAACAAAACGTACAAAACACTAAGTGGTGATTTCGTAGTAATGGTTGCTCCGTTCGTTGAGAATTGAGACACTCGGATAGTTCAATGATGTCTTCTTTATTTAAAAAAATGACATTCAAGTGATTGATTGCTTTTTGAAAAATATCTTTTCTACCTCTTATAACCAAATATGTTCAAGAACACATTACTGAACGCCATCACATTACGAAGGAGTTTTAGCTCCAGAGTTGACATGTACACCTTGGTAAATGCTTAAGTAAAAAATAATAATAAATAAATACTAAAACAACTCGAGTGGTCTATGTATATGCAATTTTTTACGAAGGAGTGATATTCGCCGTAATATGGGGAAAATCAGTGCTCTCAAATTGATTTTTCATAAGCTTTTTGCCAAAATGGTTTCTCTTTTGGCACATAGCACCATGAACGCCATCACATTACCAAACTTTATAATTAGGTAAAACGCTAAAAAATACAAAGTTTTCTTCGAAATAAAAAACGGAATTTTGGCAATTTACTACTACCTCCAATCCGTAATTGTCGTAACTTTTATTACGAACTGTTCAACTGCAACACATATTTGTTTCGGAGGGAGTATCTCTTCTGAATTCTTAGGAGCAGAGTTTTTGAGAGAGAGAGAGAGAGAGAGCTGAATTTTCGTATTTGTTCTACATTGTTTGGTTTCTAGCTCACGCTATGAAGTGCAAATCCACTCCTCACCAGTGGTCCAAATACGTATCTTTCGATCGGAACAAAACAAAATGGTGCAAACGCTTCCAATTTTTCTGGCTGGTTAAGCCTCACCGTTCACTCACCATGTCCTTTTTCTCGAGAAACCTGGAGGAGATACGTGTGTCTTGACACTCGCTGCCAGCTTATGCTCCTCTCATTGCATACAGCGGCTGGCACATCTCGACGTGAGTGAATGTCGAGCTTGATGACGGAGAGAGCAATTACCCCAAGCTAGAAGTTGGTCATCCTCCATGGCCTCATCTGCTTGAACTTGTATAGTCGTGGAGTACTTTTCTTTCTTGTCTCCTACCGGATACTGGCTTAATCACCCGCCAAAACGCTCGTCAGCGAAACAAGGAACTGCTAGTCCAGATGCGTTACTGTTTGGGAATACCCGCGCTGAAGGCAGCATGTTGTAAATGCGGAGAAAATGACAAAAAAAAACACCGTATTTGAACACGAGGCGTAAAAAAACCACCATTTTAGGGTTTTTTAACACATAAATACCACTATGGGGTCATACTGTGACGCGGAGCACTAATGTCTCGTGGTTAGCCGTCTAACCATGTTTCTGGCAGGTGGGACCCAGCAGTCAGGCCTACGTGGCAAAAAAGAAAAGAAAAGAAAAAACAGGTCAACTCACTTCCGAAACCAATCCACTCATCTCAGCTCGCTCGCCCATGGCCACTGCTGCTTTACCCGACGCTCGCCATGGCCGACCTGGCACCGGTCGAGATCCCCTCGTTCTCCCGCCGGCGCTCCTCTGACCTCGGAGGATGAGCTCCTCCGCATCCGCACCCTGGCTGACCTGGCGTCGGCGACCTCTGCTCCTCCGCATCCGCGCCCTGGCCGCCACCGCGCCTCAGCGCCGTCCAGTGGCCGCCCGCCGATGTCACCGCCGTCAAGCTCAGGCCCTACCACTACTCCTTCTCCCTCGCCGTCCCCGAAAACGACCCGGCCCCTGACCCGATATACTACGGCCTCACGCTCCCCGCGCCCGACCCGCGCCTCGACGGCGTCCTCGGGCCTACACCCGCTTCTCCGTCCACTCCGTGGTCTGCGGCGAGGGGCTCGCCGGCCAGGTGCGCGGCGAGGTGGAGGCCGCCGCGTACTGGACGGCTGTGGCGCCCAACGTGGAGGAGTACGGCGGCGCGGTGGCCAGGGCAATCGCCGCAGGCGCCGAGGGCCACGCCAGAGGGATCCTCCGGTGCGGGGTCGTGACGGTGGACAGGCTCCACTGGGGGAACGACGCCGAGGTCACCGCCTCGGCCGCGAGGCCCACGCCTTCGCGCTCAAGAATGGAGATGCACGCCTTGGCTGCAGATGGCGGTTCCCCGTCTTTACCGACCAGAGCGCGCCCGTGGCCGCGCGCCGCGCCATCCGCACCACGCCAGCCACGGCGTCCCGCGCCGCGGTCCCATGGCGTGGCGCTGCAGCGCTGGAGGGGCCGCACGGCCACCCTCGGCTGCACACGCCCGCATGCCCAAGCCCGCCCGCCACCCGCGCCGCTGATTCAAGCGAGGCCTGGGCCGCCGTGCCGTACCTCGCTGGTGCCCGCCCCGAGCTCGTCGGCGCCCGCACTAGCCCCGACCTCGCCCGCTCGACCTGGTCCGGCCCGACCTTGTCAGCGCCCGCCCCGATGCGGCAGATGACCGCGGAGGGCCAGGCATGGCTCGGCGTCGCCAAGAGCCACGAGGACGTTGTCGCGGGCCAGCTCCTGCAGCCTGCATGCGGGGGCAGGGCCGGCTCTGGCCCAGTGCGAGAGAGGTGCGACGGCCCGGGCCCAGTCAAAATTAGGGCCCATAGCTTGGACGTGTATGCTATATTACTAGTGGCGTGTGGTTCTAAATACACGCTACTAGTACTAACTTTTGTAAACTGTCTAGATCTTACTAGTGGCGTACATAAATAGTTGCACGCCAGCGTTAATACATAGAAGTCATAGTGAAGAAAGTTAGAAGCCCATTGTTTAGGGGCCCATTTATGGAGTTCGCACCTGGCCCCTAAAATGTTAAAGTCGGCCCTGTGCAGGGGCATCACTATGGCTGGTGACGACGGCGATGCTGCGGACGCCCAGTCCTGTTGCTTTGAGACCACGGGCGAGGAGGACGGCGTGGGAGATTGGCGGTGGAGCCACTGCCGCCGACGCACACGGAGTGTTTGATATAATGCGCGGTAGAGAGGAATAGTAAGAAGAGGACCACTGCGTTGACCGGGTGCTCCTCTTTTTCTTTTCTCTTATGTTTTTGCCATGTAGACCAGCCAGGTGGGTCCGATCTGTCAGAAAACATGTTAACAAGCTTAAACGGCCGAATTAGTGCTCCATGTCACAGTATGGCCCAAATAGTGGTATTTATGTGTCAAAAACCCTAAGATGGTGGTTTTTTTACGCCTCATGTTCAAATGTGGTGGTTTTTTGTCATTTTCTCTGTAAATGCGTGTCGCTGTACATGGCTGCGACGTGACGATAGGGTGGGCCCGGCGGCCTGGCAGGTGGCTCCCGCCTGCAGAATTAAACTCAGCAATTCTGGAGGAGCGGCCGGGGTGAACCTGGGTACGTACGGCTCTGCGGATTATGTAAACATTAATTATATAGACACCTCCTCCGCCAGGCGAAAACGATCATGAGACAATCCTTGTTCCTGCCAATCTCCACCGGCGAGCCTGCTGGTCTCCTCTCCTCCCTCCGCCTGTTGCTCCGGCGACGGGAGGGAGGGGGGATCCACTAGTAGAAAATAGGCCTTTAGTCCCGTCCATATTTGTAACCGGACTAATGTGAGCATTAGTTCCGGTTCCAATGGTTAGGACGCCACACGGCTTTAGTCCAGGTCAAAAGGGAGCTTTAGTCCCGGTTGGAGATACCAACCGGGCATAAAGGGGTTGTGGCATGTTGGGACCGGTGCGAGCCCCTTTAGTCCCGGTTGGTATCTCCAACCGGGACTAAGGGTCAATCTTTAGTCCCGGTTGGAGACACCAACCCGGACTAAAGCCGTCGTGTTTTTCATTTTTTTTATATTTTTCATTTAATATGGAATAATTCATATCTTTAAATCCGTAAATCAAAATTTAACAAATAAAATGTCTAAATCGATTAGAAAAATGAGTGGAATCCAAATATGACAACTATATCATCTTTTGCATCACAAAAACTCATTTAACAAGGCGAAATTATTTTCAAAAATCGGCATAAACACATTTAACTAGCGAAATTAGGTAGAAATCAAGAAAATTCCTAATACTTGTGGATTATTCATAAAATGTGGATTACTCTTTGTGAAATTAGATGGGTGCCATTTTGCACCATATCTTTTTTTAGTTTTTTCACTTTATTTGATTTCTTTCAAAAAAACGTTCAAGATGATATGGATGTCATATTTGAATTCCTCTCGTTTTTCTAATTGATTTAGACATTTTATTTGTCAAATTTCAATTTGCGTATTTAAAGATATGAATTATTCCATATTAAATATTATTACATAATCATTGTTATTTATTCAAAAAATATTATTACATAATCATTGTTATTTATTCAAAAAATATTATTATGTAATCATTATTATTTATCCAAATAAAGTTTGAAATTTTAAACAATAAAAAATATAACATCATGACTTAGGGTTAATATGATTGATATGATACTAATATAAGTAAGTTCTAACTTCTCATTTGGAAACTCATTTGGAAGGAACTCAAAAGTTAAGCGTGCTTGAGCTGGAGCAATTTGAGGATTGGTGACCGAATAGGAAGTTTGACCAGGGTAAGTACTTTGACTTGAGATTAAGTGTATAATTAGAGATTAAGTATGTGGCTAAGTGTATATTAGTGGGAAATTAGGATGGGTGACCGAATGAGCCACGTGAAGTCCTGACCTTAGACCAAAAAAAAATCCTCTAGAGTCCTTTAGTCCGGGTTGTTAACACTAACCGGGACTAAAGGTTTGTCCCAACCGGACTGTAGGCCCGTTTTCTACTAGTGATCCGGTTCATTCGCTCTGTAGTTGGGGTCTAGTTTTGCAGGTCGTGGTGAGCCGTTCGGGTGGTGGGAGTGGCGCCCGAACGAATAAAATTGCCTCAACTCTACTCCCACACCGACGATGTCCTTCATGGCGACGTCTCGGAGTTGGTGGCATCGTGTGCTTGCCGATCTTTCAGGTCGGTGGCTTTAGGATGAGCTGGGTGAGGCGGCGGCGGTGACTTCATCAGATGAGTCTTTCCTCCTACTCTGTCCCCGCTGCTACGGCGTTGTCTCCGGCGCCATGGTGGAGCAGAGAGGATTTGTCTAGGGTACGTGCGGACGGTTGTCTGTGCTGGTGCTAGACGAAAGATGGTGCACCTGTGCTGGGTTTGTGGTTAGAGATTGACGGTTCTGGTTCCCTACTCCAACATCGTCATGCGGGGGTGCCGGTTGTGAAGTTCGATGGCGAGTCCGGGGTCGTGCTGTCCCGGTCTGATTCTTTCAACGACAATGGTTTGTCCTATTGCAAACTAATTTGGAGGTCCGAAAAGCTGCTGATCAGTAATGGAGCCGCGTCGAGCTCAGGTGAAGAGGTGATCTGTCTCGCTTCACTTTGGTGGCTGCTACGGTGGTGTCAAAGGAGAGGGATACGCGTTGGTTTGTCACATAGGTTTATCCTATATTTACAGATCTGTAAGATCGATGTGTACGTGCTTTGTATCTTGTGCTTTATTTATCAGTGAGAAACGTATTACCTTGCAAAATAAAAAATCGTCACTGACGCTGTGGGCGCCCAGGCCTTTGATAGCAAGGAATTTGGTAAATCTAAGAAGAGTATAGTAGATGCATAGGAGTTATAAAGGAGTGACACCATCGTGTTCGTTGCTGAATTTTGGGGCCTGAATGCTACTGTTGACATGCTGACAATCTTCAGACTAGTTAGCTCGAACTTCTTCCATCTGTATGTATCGTTAGCTCTAGTTTGGTTGTGATCGTTACAGAATCCGAAGCCGTAGTCATGACTGTATAGCTTACCAAAGGTTTGCCAAAGATTATGCACAGATCGGGTTCTTCTTCGCTCCCACGGCTCTAATCATAGTATGAATCGACAATCACGGTGCAAACGTTATGCTACATTATGCAAGGATTATGGTATGCAAAGATTATGTTGCAATAGATGGATCGAAAATTCAACACGGTGAATATCGTTTTACGTTAGTATGGACAAACTCTTATAATCAACTGAGCATTAGTGGTTTAGTTCCACGCCCATATTATCGTTCTCTCTCTCCTCTCCAGACCTAGCCGCCGCCTCTCTAGCCCGGTCGCCCCCGCCTTTACATCATCACCTTCGCTCCTCGCCGCCCAGAGATCTCCTCCCGGGTCACCTCGCGCGAGGCGGCTCCAAGCCCTAGAGAAAACCCGTTCGAATCAGGCCATTGTTGCCGCTGTCGCCGGTGGTGGTGGGTCGCCACCGTCCGCGTGCACTCTTGGTGACAGCGAGATTTTGTGGCACACCCTGGCGGTGTGATGGCATGCGGGGTTGCTCCTCGCCTTGCGAGCGTGGCGACTAGGTTTGCCTTTCACCTACCGACTTCCGGTGGATCGGGTGGTCGGGATGGCCAGTTGCGTGGGGCTTGGCTTGAATAAATGCGGTGGTCCTAGGGTTTCTCTTGCGACAAGGCGAAGATCTGTCTGACGCCTGTGCCAATTGATCTAGCCAGAGTATCACATTCCGGAAGGCTCCGTCGGTGAGCTCCCATGGGCGTTTATGCCTAGAGATCAGGTGGGATTCAGCCACGCCGGAGGGAGCGGCGCAAACTCTGCTTCAGTTGCCATCATGGGCAAATCCATGGTGAAGTCATAGGCAGACAATGTCATGGAGGCCGAGATTGGTGGTAATGGTGATTGGAGTCCTTGCGGTGATGAAGACTTTGCTTATAGTTTCAGGAATTGTAGCAGCGATATGTAAGTTGGGGCGACAGCATATGTGAAGTTCAAAGTTTTACCTGAAAATCCAAGGTCTAGGCTTAATTGTTGTGACTGATAATTTCCTTGCTGAAGGCATTGTTTTGTGAGCGGAGATTATCTCCAGGGTGAAAACCAAAAATCTACGACCGGGCGACGACGACGTTTATGACTGTTTCTTTTCTTGAAGGCCTTGCTTTTGGAGAATTTTGATATCAGGTGTTGTCTTGGTGGAAGTTGTACAGCTGCTAATATGTAGCAAGACTTTTCTTTTTAGTTTCTTCTTCCGTTTTCTTGGTTGTGTGTATCTGTAATGCCATTAAGGTATTAAGTTGTTGAAGACGAAATAGGTCGTAGCCCCGCTATATAAATATAGCAACCACCCGATACAACCAACGAGAGACACGGCTGAGGCGACCGCCAACAAGCACCCAAAGAAAGGAAAAGAAGAAATAAAAGACGACATAGGCGGATTGACTAAGCGACGACGACCCGCACCCGATGCGCCCTCTCTGAAGATGTACCACCACACTCCTAGTACCGGATCGACGAGTACCAAGCAACACATTCAAGAAGGAAAGTCATGCTGCTGCCGGACAAGAGTTGGTCCTGGGGTTTCCCCGGCACACAAGGAAGCAGATGAAGGGTAGCCACAACGCCCTTCAGGAAGGAAAGATGCCACCCGAAGGCGGCACCGCGTTGGTGTCGGACGAACCAACAAGGATTTCTCCCGAAAAACCCCATCCGCAATCATGGACGATCCGTTCCATAGGAGCCCGCGAGGCCGAATCCCGACACCGCCAGACTCACCACCCGCCAACAAGCGCCACCACGGATGCGAAGCCACCATCGTCGTCTCCCCAAAGCCACCGTCACGAGGCCAGCAAGACAGAGGCCAAGAGTAGATACACCAGGGCCAACAGAACCGCGGCCACGGGAGGGAACTACCTCCACCGCCGAAGACGGTAGTTGACCGGATGCGGCCGCGGAGCACACCGGTCCCCCGCTAGGTTCGGCCGGACCCGACGGTCCGTAAAGCCCCCGCAGGGGCACACCAATCCTAATAGGGTCCAGCCGGGCCCAGATCGGGCCGTGAAGCCCGCCGCTGATGCATGTAAAATGCATACATGAACTTTGCATTATTTTATTTATATTCCAGTCATATTTGCATCATATAAGGGTTATATCACTGTTTTATAATGATTTTTGGGAATATTATATTTATTTCCTATTTTTATGGAATTAATCCTGCGCAGGCAGAAAACCCTATTTTCCATATTTTAATGTTTCAGGACCCAAACGACGTCCAAATGACCTGCAAATTTACGAGCATCAGTTTTTGGAAGGAAGAAGACTTGAGAGCGAAGGAAGCGAATAAGCAGAGGCCCGAGGCCCAAAAGGGGGTGGCCCACACGGCCAGGTACATGGGCCGCGTGGGACCCACCATCTGGAGCCTCGAGGCTCCATTGCCGTCGATCTTTTCGCCCACGACTCCGTCTTGACCTAAAACCGCCTATAAAATTAGTCTCCCGACGTTCTCTGGAGGGAGCGCCGTAGAAACATAGAAACAGAGACCTGGAGCTGCAGATTGGAGGGGGAAACTCTGGCGGGGCGATGCCGGCGTGGTCTCCATCTTCTCCAACGACTTCCCCACCGTCTACATGATGAAGAGGGAGTAGTCCACCTCTGGACTATGGGTTTGTGGAAGTAACTTATGTATCTCTCTCTCTTGAGCTTCACTAATTAGTACAGTATGAGCTGCTGAACATGATTACGGTCATCTATGTAATACCTTTGTGGTGGATCTTTTTATGAGTTAATATATGTTTGAGATTGCAATGGTTTTGTTTCAGTTATGAAAGTAGATGCATATTATGTACCCCGTTCTTATTTACTTGTTATGATCAAGCATGTTTATGAGAGCGTGTGAGGGAACGTGTGCATTAGTTGGAGTAACGGGGGTGGCTAGTGCAGTGAACGTGAGAGAAAGTCTGCGATCCACTTGGGTGTTTTACCTTACTTTGTTGCCTCACTAGGGATAAAAAGAAATACCATGCTACCGGAGTGTGGGTGTGACCATTGCCACTTCCTCCATGACTAGATCTAGCATGTTCTTATTTTAACTTCATGTCATGATACTTATTGCTATACTCTGAGTTATCTTAATTACTGAGGTGTTATGATTTAGTTCGCATCTTGGTGGAGTATAAGAGAGACTAATAACCAAAATCTCTATGTTAGGACGTGATGCCCATATAATTATAACTTGTCATTAAACTGTTGTGTTGCAATCTCATATGTCAACTCTAGTGTTCCATTGTCTACCACTTTATTAAAGAGAGAGTGCATTTGTGAAACCATGAACCCCGGTCCATTTTTAATCATAAGAAACACCTTTCCAACCACTTTTACCACTTTTCATTTTCTGCCATTTAAAAATCCGAAAATACAAAAACACTTTTACATCTTGCATTCATCATATAAAACCCAAAAATATCATTTATCATTGCTACCACCATCCTTGCATATTTATTTACCACCATTGCATATTTATTTCTTGTTTGCATTGCATATTATCTTGATATCATTCTCACACCTTGTGCTTGACAACCACTAGGTGAGGTTGAGGACCAAAACATTTACTTTGTTTTGTAGGTAACCAAAAGAAGGATAGGAAAGATAAATCTTCACTACTGATTCCCCAGAGTTCGATATTAAACCCTCGAGTCACCCCTCGTGGGGAAAAACGTCTTCCACTTACTACACACTCTGCACTTGGAGTCTCAACCTAACCCATTTACTTTTCACGCAGGTAACTACGTGAAGGGCCATCAAGACTGTTTTCTGGCGCCGTTGCCGGGAATCATTGCTGAAAGGTTTATCCAAGGGTCCCCTGCACTAGCTCTGTTTTCTGGCGCCGGTTTATCCAAGGATATCTCACCAAGTCAACTTCATCACCAACTTGTGCTAACACCTAAGCTTGGGGAGGTTGCACCTACGTGAGCATCATCTTATCCATCTTTACCTTCAAAGCAATTTATCTTGTTTTGTCATTGTCTTGCATATTTATTTTCAGTTTTGCATAAAAAATTAAAAAACACATAAAAACTTGCTAAAATGGGAGAAAGAACTAAGTTGTGTGATTACACAAACACTCCAAATGATCAATTTATTGCTAGGCCCATTGCCACACCTAAGATAAATGCTGATAGTTATGAAGTAAGTCCTAGTTTGTTGAACTTGATAACTAGGGAACAATTTGGCGGTAGTGCTATGGAGGATGCCTCTATGCATCTTCATGATTTTGTTGAAATATGTGACATGCAGAAATTTAAAAATGTGGAAAGTGATATTCTAAAACTGAAGTTATTTCCTTTCTCACTTAGAGGAAAAGCTAAAGAGTGGCTGCATTCATTACCTATTGATAGCATTAAAACTTGGGATGATTTAAAAGAAGCTTTCATTAAGAAATACTATCCTCCTGTTAAAATTTTGCAAAATAGAAACAACATTCTTTCTTTTAGGCAAAATGAAAATGAACATGTTGCTATGGCTTGGGATAGGATTAAACTTATGCTTAGAACTTGTCCATCACATGGGGTCAACGAATGGACCATACTACACTCTTTTTACAATGGTCTAAATTACATGTCTAGAAATATTCTTGATTCTGCTGCTGGAGGTGCTTTATGGGAAAAACTATAGTAGAAGCTAAGAACATATTGGAAAGTATTTTGCAAAACTATAGTCAATGGCATACTGATAGAGCACCTAATCCTTCTAAGAAAGTGAACTCCATAGAAGAAACAAATGATTTGTCATCTAAAATGGATACTATTCTTGCTTTCATTAATAAACAAAATATTGAAAATGTGCCTTTGCAAGAACTAGTTGGTAATAATCCTGAAAATATTGATGTCAACTTCATTAGGAACTATGGTAATAATGGGTATGGTAACAACAATTATAACTCTTATAATAAACCCCCATATGTGCCAAACAAATATACTACTAGTGGTAATGTTTCTAGTGATTTGGAAAACACCATTAGATCATTTATATCTACTCAAAAGGAGCTTAATAAGGAATTTATATCTAAGTTTGAAAAACAAGACTCTTTGTTTGAAAGGGTAGATCAGCTCACTAAGGAAGTTTCCTCATTAAAGAACACCATTATAGCTCAAAAACATGAGGAAACAATTAAATATTGTCAAGAGGTTATAAATAAATCTTGGGAACATATTCATGAGCAAGAGAGAATTGCTAAGGAAACTATTATGGTAATGAAAGAGAGAAAGTTGAGGAAGTTAAAATGCTTAGTGAAGTCAAGGAACCATTGCTTGACTTAGAGAATTGTAGCTTGCATGAATTAATATCTATCTTACAAAAATTTGCAAGTGATCCTTCCATCAACTCTAACCAAGCTGGTTTTGGTTCTTATATTGCTAATCATGTCTTGAAAGAAAAGATTGCTAGGTACAACCAAGAGGCTATGATACCACCTAAGCTTGGGGATATATGGATTCCCAAAGTCCTAGTAACCATTGGAAAAGAGACACACCATGCTATACTTGATCTAGGATCTAGTGTCTCTGTTTTATCTAAAGAACTATATGAAGTACTTGAATTGAAAAATCTTGAAAAATGCTCTATTGAACTTGCACTTGCTGATGATTCCATTAAACATGCTTTAGGAAAGTAAGTGATGTTATGGTAGAGTTACATATGACATTTGTGCCTGTTGATTTTCTAATCATGGATATGGGGAATAAAACCTCTAGTCCAATTATTCTTGGAAGACCTTTTCTTCGTACTACAGGTGCTATCATTGATTCAAAAGAAGGGAATGTGAAGTTTCAGTTTCCACACAAGAAGTGCATGGAACACTTCCCAAGGAAGAGGGCACATCATTCAAGCTCCCTCATGAGCTTCGTCAATAAACATCAAGTAAGAAGCCTAGCTATATGGCTATAAAGAAAGCGCCAAGTTTTTATTTGTGATTTTTTTGTGTCCTCTTGCTGTAACAAGAGACTTTGTTTTAGTTTAGTTTCTGGAATTTTTAATAAAGTGCCAAGTTTTACTCATTTTGGTTTGAAGAAGTTGCTTATAGCGTTCGGAGATTTTATTCCTGCACGAATCTGTGCACGGTATGATTTTTAATTCTTATTCTGTAACTCCGAATGAGCTCATATTTGAACTGTAGTTGCAACTTTTCATCCTCTGTATGCATGAATTTTTTGGAATTTTCGACAAAGTTAAGTAGGGTAGAAAAATACGTTTTGCTGCTGCTGTTTTTCTGGACAGATTCTGTCCCATTTTGTTTGATGCATGCTTAGAACTTTTAACTTGAATCTTTTTGATCCAATTGAGTTTATGAGTAGGCATACAACATTATACATTTCTGGACATTCATATGAATTTTTTTCTAAGGATTATATGCAGCAAGAAATCTATTTGTTTATCACTACTAATGCACCCCACAGAAAAAGAAATGGAGAAACGGTGTTTTGAAGTTTTTTCACAGGGATTAGAGGAGATGCACCAAGAGCTATCCAAGGATGGTGAAGACCATAAGCTTGGGGATGTGAAGACAACCCCACTGGACCTACACACTCTCGGTTTGCACACGTCTAACTTCTGTTTTTCGATCGAAACACTTTATCGCATAAACTTGGAGCGTCTTTTTGTTTGTTTGGTTTGATTTTTATTTTGTGAGACCACCACACTATCATTTATATATGAGAGAGCTACTGGAAATTTGGGTTGAATTATGTTGGATGCTATTAGATTGGGAAAAGGGATGTTGAGTTGATTTTAAAAGATACATATAGTTGCATGATTCATGAGCTTGTTAATGAGTAATAATTTGCAAGTATTTTATCAAGAGCTATCTTTTATTCATGTTTTGATGCTGAATGTTATTTTACTTTTTTAACATGGATTAGTTAGTTCTATGGACACTCATGCATGCATTTAGATGGTCAACTTTCTCCCTCTTGCTAGCCCAAAAATTCCAACAAGCAAAAACTTGTTTCCAACACCTTCAACCAAAGTTTTTCCAGTGAGTCCACCATATCTACCTATTAGCTTTATGCTATTCCGAGTATGTTTATCATGATATTTGTGTTATCTATACCTCTGAATGAAAATGCTTATGTTGTTGATTGTTGTGGGAAAAGTTGGTTATAGAGCTCTCTCGAACTTGATGCACACTTTACTTTATTGCATAAATAAAACATGACCCATTGTGATTAAAATTATGATGTTGTGGGCTTGACAAATGTCTTTGGTTGAGAGTTAGCTCATATGTGCTGTCACATGGCAAGCTTTCAACATGCACTTCATTTCATTTAGTTGATATCATGTACTTTTGTTTATGGATGCTTACCATGGGTGAAATAAATGTGGAAATGAAGTGAGTTTAAATGAGTTTGTATAAATGGTTAGAGAGACGCCTGGGCCGCTAATCTAAGCCATGCATCATTCATGGTGGAAATTTACTTACATGCTATGGTGAACCTTCTGTGATACACCTTACAATAAAAAGCTATCTAATGGTAAATAAAAAGGGTGTTGAGATTGTTCATTGTGTTTGTTTGTCTTGTCATTTTGATATGGGCTTGTTCCATATCCTGGGACAAGAGGTACCCCAGTTGACGCTCTTAATGATACTATTATTACTTACAATGATATTTAACTTGAACTTGCTTTGTTTCCCAAGTTGAGTAACACATGGAGTAGGTACTTGTATTCAAGGGGCATGAGACTTTCAACCTGTACTTTGTCAAGCACACTACTCATATTTGCTTTCACTTTAAACTTAATCATTCAAGATGCTATGATAGGGGAATGAGAGCTTGACACCAAGGATTACCATATTACAATCATTAACTTAAGTAGAGAAGTTCAGAAGTTAGATGAAACTTATTCATGCTTTACCTCTACTCATATATATCTTTCCAAAGTGTCCACCTTTTATATTCAGATTTTCATCAATACTCTATGACCATTATAGGATGTTCTTACTTATCATTATGCATACATGTGGTCCATAGTACTTTCTTTTATGTTACACTTTGTGAATTATCATTGAACATCCTTGCATTGAATACTTGATATCACTTCATAAACTATCTTGCATATTGCTACTCCTTTTAAGAATGAATCATTTGACTCTATGTAGCAATAGTAATCATCTTTGATATCCATTGTTAGTATTAAATTGCAAAGTCCATGTTAGTTTTATCACCTTCATACTCGAGGACGAGTATAGGTTAAGCTTGGGGATGTTGATGCATGTAAAATGCATACATGAACTTTGCATTATTTTACTTATATTCCAGTTATTTGCATCATATAAGGGTTATATCACTGTTTTATAATGATTTTGGGAATATTATATTTTCCTATTTTTATGGAATTAACCCTGCAGGCAGAAAACCCTATTTCATATTTTAATGTTTCAGGGACCCAAACGACGTCCAAATGACCTGAAATTTACGAGCATCATTTTTGGAAGGAAGAAGACTTGGGAGCGAAGGAAGCGAACAAGCGGAGGCCCGAGGCCAAAAGGGTGGCCCACGGCCAGGTACCTGGCCGCGTGGGACCCCCATCTGGGCCTCGAGCTCCGTTGCCGTCGATCTTTTCCCCGACTCCGTTTGACCTAAAACCGCCTATAAAAATAGTCCCCGACGTTCTCTGGAAGGAGCCGCAGAAACACAGAAACAGAGACCTGGAGCTGCAGATTGGAGGGGGAAAACTCCGGGGGGCGCTGCCGGCGTGGTCTCCATCTTCTCCAACGACTTCTCCACCGTCTCCATGATGAAGAGGGAGTAGTCCACCTCTGGACTATGGGTTTGTGGAAGTAACTTATGTATCTCTCTCTCTCTCTCTGAGCTTCACTAATTAGTACCGTATGAGCTGCTGAACATGATTACGGTCATCTATGTAATACCTTTGTGGTGGATCTTTTTATGAGTTAATATATGTTTGAGATTGCAATGGTTTTGTTTCAGTTATGAAAGTAGATGCATATTATGTACCCCGTTCTTATTTACTTGTTATGATCAAGCATGTTTATGAGAGCGTGTGAGGGGAACGTGTGCATTAGTTGGAGTAACGGGGGGTGGCTAGTGCAGTGAACGTGAGAGAAAGTTCTGCGATCCACTTGGGTGTTTTACCTTACTTTGTTGCCTCACTAGGGATACCGGAGATGTGGGTGTGACCATTGCCACTTCCTCCATGACTAGATCTAGCATGTTCTTATTTTAACTTCATGTCATGATACTTATTGCTATACTCTGAGTTATCTTAATTACTGAGGTGTTATGATTTAGTTCGCATCTTGGTGGAGTATAAGAGAGACTAATAACCAAAAGGTCTCTATGTTAGGACGTGATGCCCATATAATTATAACTTGTCATTAAACTGTTGTGTTGCAATCTCATATGTCAACTCTAGTGTTCCATTGTCTACCACTTTATTAAAGAGAGAGTGCATTTGTGAAACCATGAACCCCGGTCCATTTTTAATCATAAGAAACACCTTTCCAACCACTTTTACCACTTTTCCATTTTCTGCCATTTAAAAATCCGAAAATACAAAAACACTTTTACATCTTGCATTCATCATATAAAACCCAAAAATATCATTTATCATTGCTACCACCATCCTTGCATATTTATTTACCACCATTGCATATTTATTTCTTGTTTGCATTGCATATTATCTTGATATCATTCTCACACCTTGTGCTTGACAACCACTAGGTGAGGTTGAGGACCAAAACATTTACTTTGTTTTGTAGGTAACCAAAAGAAGGATAGGAAAGATAAATCTTCACTACTGATTCCCCGAGAGTTCGATATTAAACCCTCGAGTCACCCCTCGTGGGGAAAACACGTCTTCCACTTACTACACACTCTGCACTTGGAGTCTCAACCTAACCCATTTACTTTTCACGCAGGTAACTACGTGAAGGGCCATCAGCCGCCACACTGCAACGAGCAAGCCGCCGTCGCCGTTGTCCCTGCAGTCTCCACCCCGTCATCTGCTGCCGAGAGCACTGCAGTTGGGCCAGCATGACCCGACCCAGATGGCCCCGTAGGGCCCGATCTGGGCCATAGGGCCTCCAAGCCGCACCGCCATGCCCCGCCGCCCACCTTGCTGCGCCGCCCCGCAGCTCCACGCATGCCGCCGCCGCCACGACGCCACCCGGCCGGAGCCGAACCACCGCCGCCCGAGATGCACCGCCGCCCTGCGAGGGGATCCCCGCTTCAGCCTGCAAGACGTGGGGGAGGACCTGCCGCCGCCACCGGCGCCACCCAGGCCTCGCCCGGCGGCCCTTGCCGGCGGCGGCGACGAGTGAGAGAGGGGGAGGAGAGGGCTGAGGAGGGGGGCCGGGAACGCGCGCCGCCGCGGGGGCCGCGGTCGCGCGGGAGCGGGGAGGGTTAGGTCGTGAGAGGAAGTTGTTGAAGAAGCTGGGTGTAATCGATATCTTCATGATATTAATATATACTCTTCGTTAAAAAAAAGATAAAATTGATTTCCCCATGCATATACAGCGTGCCAAATAAAATGATTGCTATTTGCCATTCATCAGTCCCCCTGTGCTTATACCCAAAATACCAGCAGGGCCGCAGGGGCCGGCAAGCACCCATCCCCATCCGCCGCCATGCGTGTACGTACGGAGGCGAGCTAGCTGTACGTACAAAACGTACGTACGTAGCCCACATACCTCGTTACCCTGTCTCCCCGATGCGTAGATCGATCCGTCGCGGAGCCATGCCCTTGAGTTTCTTGTGGTCACTGTGCGCGGGACCCTCCCAAGACGCAACGCATCGAGAGTACGGATGGCACCCGCCGGGTTCGGGTGCGGGTTTGGCACCCCCATACCCGCACCCGCCCCTTATCCCCGCACCCGTCACCCGCCCCATACCCGCAGCCGGGTATAGATTTTTACCATACCCGCCACCCGCCGGGTACGGGGACCCGGTGGATACCCGCGAGGTCGCGACGAGGTCAGAGGAATTGGCGGCGCCGCTCCGCTACAGGAGAGAGGAGCTCGGGTCCCCGGACGCGGCGGCATGAGAGTGGGCAAGCAGCAACCCCGTCCCTGCGCGGCGCCACCAGGGCCATGCTCAGCTGCAGCAGCATCCCGCTGATGAGGAACGAGGGCGCGACGGTGCAGGGCGAGGGCATCCCCGCCGGCGAGGAACGAGGGCGCGGCGGCGTTGGGCCAGGGGCATCCCCGCCGGCGAGGAACAAGGACGTGGCAGGGCAGCCGCCGGGAGGAGGGAGCAGCGTGGTGTGGTGTGGTGGCCGCCGTCGTTGGCTGCAGTAGGAGAGATGGGAAGGAGAGAAGAAGATAAGATGGGATCGATGGCTCGATGCGTGGTGTGTCCTGCCATCCTGTGTGCGTGCGTGGTGTGTGGTGTGTGCTGCGCGCGTGGTGTGGTGTGCGGTGTGTGTGCATGTTAGGTGAGGTTAGTGCGTTGTTTGTGTCACACTGACATGTGGGTTTGCTGGGTATGCGGGTTGACGGGTATGGGTTTGGCACCCCCATACCCCTCCCCGCTAGACCGACGAGTCTAGGTTTTTACCGATAAGCATCCCCGTGAGTTTTTTTTCTTACCAAACCCGTCCCATTTAAGGCGGGTACCCGTCAGGTATCGAATTTGCGGGTACCCATTGCCATCCAGAATCGAGAGGGCGAGCGACCCCGCGGCGGCGAGACCATCACTACCAAGTTGGAGGCGGCGCCAGGCGAGATCGATCGGCCAGTCTATCTACTCATCCCCCGCAACAAGCGGTTGCTTCCTCGATGCCACGGTGCCTCTTCCATCTCCAGCTAGCCGTAGTCTATGAGCCACTGTGCTTGGGTCCCGGGCCCGGCCAGCCGGCTACCCGACGCACGCAGCCAGCCGAGGCCGCGGCGTGGCGTGCTGTCCGGCCGGTCATCGATTTGGTGGCGCGGGACGATTGAGTGACCTCACGAGATCCGCGGCACAGTGCATGCATGCCGGAGCAAGCAAGCAAAGGCGGGCGGCACGAGGCGGAAGAGCCCATCCCGGCCCGTAGAGCGCCGGTCGAGCGAGCTCCGGGAAAGGACAAAGGGTCGCTGGCTGTCGCCTTCCTTCTGGTGGAGCTACTAGCTGGAGTGGTCACCATCGGAGACAAGCATGGCGCCGCCTGCCTGCTGCATGCGCGGGATCCTTCGTTCGACTACGTACGGCCGGCTAGCTTGCATGTACTTGTGGTTGCGGTGCCCGACCCACCGGAGGACCGGTCTTTGCCTTGCCCGACGACCCGGCCTTGCATGCAACTTGGACCTTTGGTTCCTGTGAATTATTTTGTGCCTGGCAAAATATAAAAAATATGGAAGAGCCGACTTTCTTTTTCAGAGTGAGGTTCGTGTATGCCTACTTAGCGAGAAGGCCAGATATATTCGATCCACAAGGGATTTGACCTCTGGTTGCTGGGTGAATAAACCGTGTGTGACGAGCCCTCCTTTTCCTCCCGTCGCTCCCGCACAGTGCTTTGAGGGTCGACTCCCGCTTCTCGCCGCCGCCCCTCTCCTTCCTTTGCTCCGGCGGGCTCGCTGGCCGGCGTAAAGATGGAGTAGGTGGTTGTGCTTCTCTTGTACATAGTGGATCTAGTTTAGTTAGTTTAGTGTTAGAGCTTGCCGCGATGGCGTTGTCTGGCGTGATGCCGTCTTTCCCCTCTTCGCATCTGGTCGGGTCGTCCCCGAGCGACGACCTTGGCCTGGAATTGCTCCGATCTGCTGAGCTCCCATGGTGGTGGGCGTGGTGGAGGACGGATTCCGAAGATGCGTTCTTCAATAAGCTCGAGGCGGATCGTGCTCTGCTTCCGTTTTCTTCAAATCTCCGAGGTGGGGATGATGATGGGGCGGAGGTGGAGATTTTGCAGTCTTTCCCCTTTGGTGGAGTTCTTCCGAGCTGTGTGGCCGGCGTTTCATGCCGTGCGCGGCTCGAGCGTCTGCTCCGGTCGGGGCGTGCCCCCCGCCGATGCTCTATCCTCGACGCCAAGGCCTCGTCGAATCCGCGAGCAGTCCATGCGGCGACATCAACGGGATTGATTTCCCAATAGGCTGGTGCAGGCGAACCAGCGGCCGGCCGACTCCGTCTCGTCTTCCTCTACGGCGGCGCGACGATGAAGATTTGCCCGGCGGCGGAAATGGTGCTGCAGAAATCCCCAGGATTGTGGTTGTAATTTTCTTATTTTTCGGGGTTGTTTCTGTAAAAAAGGGACAGCTGTCCCGTGTCTGGAGGGTTCCAGTGCTATCGTTGTAATCTTTGCCAAGTAATCCAGATACGTGTACATTCAAAAAAAATAAACCGTGTGACCCAGCCATTAATTGGGCTACGACCCTATTCTCTCGAAGAATCGACTTTAAAACATAAGTTTGTGTATGGGCTTAGTATTTTGATCAAAACTTAGGTAGTTGTAATTTGTAAACTCTAGAAATTTGTTTGTGCAGTGTTAAGTTTAAACATATGCTGAATAGTTTGATATTCGTAAATTGTAATTAATTCTAGTTGCCCAGGAGACTCGAAACAGCACTAACAGGTACAAAAACCCAGGAGGGGCCTCATACGGAGTATAAAGCTAGACGGAGAGCGTTCTCTTTTATTGCTACCTGACGGCTGACGCAGAAGCTGAAGCCACGGTCACCGAGGTGCTACACTGCATGCGCTGCGCTCATGAGCCAATCAATCACGTCAAACTGCCAGCCGGGATCCTTGTGCCTCGTCTCACAGTCAACCTTGCCTGTGCTCTGGATACCGGGTGTGTGAGTGGACATGTCGCTGGTTGCTCTGGCCTCTGGATACTCGATCGGTAGCTTGCCAATGCCCGGCGTGTTATCCGCAGCCGCAGGATCACCGCGCGGGTACCTGCCGGCCAGTGTTGCTCTGACTAAATTTACTACTACGTAGTACTTCAAAATCTCGGATGATGTGTGGCGGTGCGAGTTATATATATAGCCATTGAGCATTGCAGGTCAACTTTTCATGCACAAACGGCACCACATGCCTCGTAAACCACGGTATACTGCCCTACTGCGTCTTGGCGCCACGGCTGCCACGCCTGGTGTGCGGGCGAGATGGTGGTGTCTGGAGGCAGATGAATGGCGATGTGATGCTTAGTATTGCATCCTCCCGTCCAGTGCGGGAAATTAGAGAAGCGGGAGAAGCACCAGCAGCACATCTGTCTGGGAAGTGAGGAGGTCGGTCGTGGAGGCAGATGTAGCGGTAAGGCGTGTTGCGCATCTAACGACCGTGGTCCAACCCATGGCGGCGGGCCGGTTCATGGGTTGGGAGTGTGTTGTTTTTGGTGAAACTCGTGCTCCGGTTCTGGCCAGAGTTGTCGATAGCAGCGTTCGGGTGTCCGTGTCGCTTCCTTGTTGAAGGCGTCGACAAGCAACTCTCACCCCCTTTCGACATGTTCCGAAAGGAAATCCTAGATCCAGGCCCCGAATTGATCGATGGAGGTGCTAAGTTACCCTCAGTGCCAAATTCTCTCATGTAAGCATAGGTCTTGGAGGTGAGTCTGGCCAGAGTGACATGCACTTCATGGAGGTCTGAGACAATGGGGGGGGGGGGGGGGGGGGGGGGTGCTAAAAGAGCATCCTTCACATGCGAGTAGGCGGCGAATGAGCAGATTTGATCTTTCCTCTCAGGTCGGAGAGAAACTTGTCATCCTGTTCCGGGCATATCGTTCCTTTCTAGCCTCGAGCCCTCGATGAGGTTGGCGAAAGTGTTATAAACGATAGGCAATAAAACGAGGAACAAAAGAAAGATCCGCACAATGAGGACACGGGATTTAACATGGAAAACCCTTCTAACAATGGAAGAGAAAAAAACCATGGGCGTGAGGCAGAAAAAACTTCACTATGATCGGGTGAGGTTACAAACACCGAGATTTGGCGGCATACAAGATGTATATATGGAGGTGAAAATCATAAGTCGGCTGTAATTTGACCGGCAACGATCCGTGCCGCGCAGGGCTACCTCCCCCTCGGGCCTCGTTTCGCTCCGTCCAAAGTTAGCTTTATCTTTATATGAATTTTGATCACATCAAATTTCGAGGCCCGGTTCTGGGTGCCGTGTGTTCTACTTTACCGGCGTCTTATATGTTTTATGGTGCTAGGTGTGGCTTGCCGTTGATCTAGTCTTCGTCCGGTTTTCCCTCAATAAATCAAGCAGTTCGAGTCCTTTTACCATATTCTTTCTAATCAGTGGATTCGACAGCTCTCTCCTGCCAACATTCCAAAAACATTTGTGAGTTCGTTATGCACCGACCTGAGAATCTATAGTTATGCGTTGCAGGGCACAGGAGGTGTTCCCATTTGTCAATCTATAGGAAGAGTGGACGGCCGATCTACGTCGTTGCCGCATGTGAGGGCATTCAATCCGCCCTCGCCTCCTTCTCTGTCAACGATCCCCCTCAAAACTGATCGAAAGGAAGTTTTGGCTAATCCACGCGCGCACGCATGTGCACTTGATTAGGAGTCGTCTTCTCGGGGTCTCCCTCGCCATCGATCGCCACTAATGCTGCGTACCCGCGGTTCTGTTCGGTAGTACTAGTACTAACATGATGGTGGCTCTGATCTTAGGATACAGCGAGTCAGTGAATCTTCAAGAGAAATGGAGTAAAATTCAGTCCCGGGGGAGGAAAGTGGTATAGATCAAGCACTGAGCTGATAGTAATCAGCACTGAGCACCGTCAGGCTCAGGTGTCAACGATCATTTACTAGCTCCTCTGTTCGTAACAGGCATTACACTGTATCTCTTCTTTTTTCTCCAGTGCCACCGGGCACTGGGACTGGGCAGTGCGCACACCGCTCGAGCAGCGAGCGACACGGCGAGACGGCAGATGTCCACCACCATGCGTTGTGACAGCATCACGTCGCCGTCCACCGGGAGAGCAGGCACAATGATTCCTTCTAATCCCGGCCGTCTCTTCCACATTTGAATCCCTTTGTCGGCCATGGCTCGAGTGCATTGCATATTTGCATTGCGTTGCTCCAACCCTGGGCTTGGCTTGGATAGAGAGATTAGGATGACTCCAACGGGCCGACGCATCGAGTCTGCGCGCGTCCGTTCCTGTCCGCTAGAGCCAAAAATAAGGTCTAACGGGGCGACGCAAACGGACCGCGGTCCGTTTTTGTTCCGCCGCGACGCATTCCTGGCCCAAATTTGGGCCACCGATACGTCGGCCACGGATGCGCGGCAGACCGCTTTTGTGTCCTCCTCCAGTCCGCTCTCTCGGCAAAATTCACACCGGTCTCTCCTCTCCCAAAATTCACACTAGGACTGGGCAGTGCGCAACTGCGCACACCGCTCGAGCAGCGAGCGACACGGCGAGACGGCAGATGTCCACCACCATGCGTTGTGACAGCATCACGTCGCCGTCCACCGGGAGAGCAGGCAGGCACAATGATTCCTTCTAATCCCGTCTCTTCGACATTTGAATCCCTTTGTCATCATAGCCACAATGGCCATGGCTCGAGTGCATTGCGTTGCTCCAACCCTGGGCTTGGCTTGGATAGAGAGATTAGAGGCGGCCGAGACGATGTGCAAGCTTAGCTGTAAGGTCGCCGTCACTCCAGGTGGACAGCTTCATTATGTGCTCTATGTAACCTTGTTACCAAACACTGGGTTGGCCGGTTTCTCACGCGTGTGGCTATGTAAGACAGAGGATTCCTGTTTATGCTTTTAAGTTTCAGCCGTAATTTTAACTGGACCACAGAATCAAAACAGGAAACAAAACGGACATCAAAGGCTGATTGCCCAAATATCGACACACATAATGGAAGTCAAAAACACTTACGCAACACAAATACTAGTAGCTCACGAGATCCGCTCCGATAAACAACAGCTCGATGGGAGTACCTGATAGCGATTTCTGCTTCTATATAGCACTGTCATGGCAACGCCTGTCCCCGTCAGCTCTCAAACTTCCCAATAGTAAACTGACAACCCTACTCCCACCAGAATTAGAAAAAGAAAACGGACGATCAGTGTTGTTTTGGAGATCAGACCATATTTCCATCTGATATGATCTTTCCACTAGCTAGGATTCACTCCCAGACGAACGATCTTGGGTCACGGGACAAGACTCGAAAACAACATGGATTGGGTGGTCTGATCGAGAGGAGGCAGCAGCAATTGGGGCAGTGCACCTCTCAAATCAAGGCGTCCAACCTTGGCTCCATTGCTCCTCCTTGTCATCTGGAATTAGCCACTACGTGATTATACCTGCTCGCTACCTCCATTATGGGTGCGTTAGTGGAATTTAGCATGGATGGAAATGGATATGTCTGGTTTGCTGTCGGTCTGGTAACAAGAGACTACTCCACTCCATGTTGGGGAAACGAGTAGATACGACTGGAGGGATGCATTTTATTAGATTTCCTATTACTAAGTTACATGTTTCTTTTTATTTTCAATCATTTATAAACCTTTAGGTCAACCTCTAACATATCAACATAGCCACCTCCTTGTAAAATGGTATGTATCGTGTCAATATGGTTTCAGGTAACTGACAATTAGCAAAGCCAGCACCTTACAGTGAGCTAGATTTTGGTAATTATCCATAAACCATGATATTATACCTCTTGAAGAACACATACCAATCATATACTCTCTCTCTCCGATCCAGAAAATGTGTCGTTGGCTGTACTGTTAACTTGTACTTGGCTGTACTGTTAACTTGTACGTGGATAGTTCAATTGTGACGTTTATTTCGGATCGGAGGTAAGATATAATCTGGCTGTATCTAGCACAATTCTAGAAAAATAAAGCGTCACTTTCCTCCTGGCGGTGCGTGCATCTGGCTAGCATAGATAATCAGAGTCAATGTAGCCAGTCTTATTCTGGATAAATGTACACCCTGATGGTTACAGATACATGTTCATCAGTCAGAGCAGTACTAGATCCGCTTCAAACTGCTGGCCGGATAGGTCATTCAAAGGAAAGAAGAAACAAAAAACCATTGATACTGATTCTGAACGGGTTCCTCGTCGTCGATTGATGATCTGAGGTGCAGTGGGGAATTTGGGAAAGCATAGACCGGGTCAAGTGCTAAGTGATGATTCATCACAGGTAAAATGCTACTCATTGCAGTGCACGCTACTGCAGTCTGCATTTTTTTTAACGATGCGTTTTACTATTGCAGTTCACGCTACGATATACTCCCTCCGTCCAAAAATAACTGTCTTAGATTTGTCAAAAAGTAGATGTATTTAGACATGAAACATGTATAGATATATCCACTTTTGTGCAAACTTGAGACACTTATTTTGGGACGGAGGGAGTAGTCTGTATTTTTGTTGCCGCTGCGGTCTACGGTTTACCTCTTCTTTCTTTTTGATTGCCAAGCCAGAGATATTGCGCATGCACAGGGCTGATTTATTTTCGTTTTTTCAGAAGCATGGGCGTATTGTTGAATTTCCTCCTAGCAAAAACGTGGAAGCCGAAAGGTACACCCACAATTTCACCCCGGCCGTGGCCGGGAAGAAGGCGATAGGATGGAGCCGGCGGCGTGGACGTGACGAGGAATCACCGGCGGCACGATGCCCAACAAAAGTTAACGGCCTAGTTCTGCTGCCTGCCCTGTCACACTGCAAAGCAAAGGGACCTGCTGACCAAAGTGTTGTGGCCGCTGTACATACGGATTGGATGTATACGTACCTGGAATTTTCAGTAATGAACGCAGGCGGGAGGAGATCCCGATAAAGCCGTGAGCCCGAAAGAGACGGATCCTGGCTCCTGCTCGTCTCCCATGCAGTAGCCGAGAGGCCAATTTGGTTGGCCCCGTGGCTGTGGTTTTCGTTTTCTGCATGAAGCCATATGCGTCCTCTCATGATGGAATGAGCTGCGACACTTGTCCTCCCGGTGCTGGGAACCTTTGGCTGCACATTGCGCCTTTTGCCTTTTGCATGTGTATGTATACATGTGCTCTCATCTCTAAGGCTGCATTGCCATTTGCCAGCACGTCAAATCTGCGCCTCGCGGTGAAAATGCATAGACTGATCTAGCAGCTCGTTGTAAAGATGGACAGTATCACTGAATCCGAAAGTAACCACCAATGATCGGGACATAGGAACTTTTTAGGTACTACCCCGTACTGGATCGGTCTATATTTTGACGTTTTTAAAGTGGAGACAAAGGATACTAGATGGGCTATAGAAATGAAGAGAAAGAGACCACGAAATGACCACATATAGTGTTCTTGCTACATTAATACGCTGAAAATGCATGAATGACACTACGTCACAGTATTTCATTAGAGGCACTTTGAAATGCCCATAAAAATACCAAAAATGCCTCTAAACATTTTCAGGGGCACTTTAAAAAGTGTTGCATTTAAACGTGTTGCTAAAAATTATAGGGGCACTTCAACAAAAATGCCCCTAAAAATGTTGTTTTTAGGGGCAATTCCAGAAATGCATCTAGATTTTGTTAGAGCATTTTTTGAGTTGCCTCTAACCATTTTTAGGGGCACTTGGGAAAATACCCCTAACCATTTTTACGGGCATTGTTTTTAGATGCCTCTAATAATTTTTAGAGGCACTTTACCCACTTGCCTCTAATCATTTTAAGGGCATTTTGTAGGGCTACCTCTAAAAGTTGCACTACCAAGTATACCAAATGTACCACATTTCCCATATGATGTATCACAGCAAAAGCAAATTCAGTTGTATTAACAGCAGCAAAATCCAAAATGTATTCAGTTCAGAATGACAACGAATGCAACTCAAAATAGTATTATAATAACATAATTCTCATACATTTGCAGTTATATCGGAATGACAACAAAATGTAATTGAACAATGACAGCAAATCTGTGTTCAGATTCAACGACATCAAATATGAGTTGAGCCGAAGCAAACTAGAAGCAGCACCGGCATCAGAGATGGGATGGACATACAAGACCTCAGAGAGAGACAAAATGGGCACGCTCGGAGACTGGGAGAGGAGGTCCGTGAGGCTGTCCCTGGGTGGCTGGTGGCTGGTGTAGGCCGTCGAGCGCAGTGCTGGTGGCTGTGAAGGAGGGTGGGAAAGGAGCCGCGACGGAGCCACCATCTTCATCGGTGTTGCCGTCCTTCTCCTCCATAACTTGTAAAAAACAATACAATGTACTACCATTGCAAGTTCATCAGCCTAAGCTGGCTATTTGTTTTGGTACATCAACAGTAAGCAGGTTGTATAAATAATAATTGACCAATTTGTTTGAATAATGAATTGAATGGTAACTTGAAAACTAAGTTTGGAAGAAAGTAATTATGTTGTCCATTCCTAACTGACATCCATGAAATTATAAAGTTACCATCCATTTTAAACCTGAAGTTTCCGTACATAAAGATGCTGGACATGTCATCCTTCAGTTTTCAGATGCACTTCCATGTTTAACTAATTTTTGAAATAAGATGGCAATTTAGCTAAGTGCAATCACGAGAAAGGGGAAAACCATAGAACCTAAATTTTCTCAACATGGTGTGGATATGAGTCATATGGTGACTACCAGATTAGTATTTCAATTAAAATTGCTGGTTTTATGGTTATATCTAAAATCGTTAAATACAGGTTTATCTTTGTTGAAAACCTTATTCTTCTGATTTGCCAAGTCTCTACTCTAGTATCTAGAAACGTGAGTTTTTCATTTACGCATCAATGGCATAATGAGCATCTGCCTGGAGGTGTAACATCGCAAAGCATGTAATGTTTGTTTTAACCCTAAGGCGAGAGTGGGTGAACAATGAAAACATCACCCATTCGTGATAGAAAATAATTACTCACAAGCTCAACGTTCGCAGGATTCTCAAAACCCTGGTCGACTACTTCATGTAGTTGTGGGAGTTCTTCCATCGCATAAAGCATCAGGACAGTAATGATTCCCTGTACCATATAAACCATCATTATTATTAACGAAACCCTGTAGACATTTGAAACTAGAGTGTCAAAGCATATGCAGCACAGAGGTGTGCCTCGTTGAAATATACATACAGCTGTTTCACTTAACAAATAAATAAAATTCACCTTTTACAGGATGTGCAAATGAAGCTGCGTACCCTCTAGTTCAACAGAGGATGGTCACAATTAGTTCAAGATTAAAACCTAAAAAGTTGTTTTCAACTAACAGGTGTCCTAGTGCATGATCTCTTGTCCTTATATAGTAGAAGTTACGAAAGAACAAGAATAACAACTCATGCAGGGGTAGGAGAAGAGACTAGACAAATTCTTAATTTTGACAAAGATAGATTGGAAAATATAGTGAATTCTTGCTCTACCAGAAAGCTCGATTGTTGGGATATATATTTTTCCTTCTAGCACATGTTTACATTTATGAATATTGACACAAAGCATAAATATATGACTCAAACAGAGGAACCAGGAAACTGGCCATGGTTCAGTTAACATCACAGTATTTCGCTAGAATGTTCAAAAGTGAGCATCATGCCCAGCCTGAAGTCACAAAACATAGGGATTGGTCATCAACGCAAAGACAAAAAGAATAACATCATTTGCACGTTTTGTATCACCTTTCAGGGTAGCAATTTTAGTTATTTATGGCATGCTCCATACTCCAGGAACTCCAGAACCAAAACAAAGAAATAGTTATTTTCTGAAAAGGAAGTAAATATTAAATCAAGGAAAAGAGAAGGATGCTTGCTGAAAATGCATCCAGCGATACCATCATCACTAGCAACCAAGAGACAATCAAACATAAATTGAAATCCTTCCATGCATGGCAACACAAGCATGTGGTGCATTGCGTGCTAAGCTAAGAACAATTGACTTATAAAAGACTAATACAAGATTCCAGCTCATCTAAGTGACCAGTACAATATTTCAAGATTCTTTTGTATAAAAGACTAGTCCTACTATCCTCAGTACTCACTATCATCCTGACAGAGATAAGACTAAATGGTGTATGTATCTAAACTACGTAAAAATCTAATGTTGCAAATGTAGAAGCATTTGCTGGAGATAATATATCAGATAACATGGATGATCTCCGTTGTAACAAAACAAAAGTTGTTGCTTACCTCTCAGCATACTTCTTGGTCCAAAGTTCTTCTATAAATTTCTCTCCCTCCCAAACCATAAACTAACAACACCTACATTTGGAAGATTTGACCTCATGAAAAACGAGAACCATGCTCAAGGGAATAATCAACTATGCTATCATTTACAGGAGAAAACAATGACTTATAGTTTTGAAACACTATATTACAATAAAACAATTAAATGGTGAGTTAGCAAATTATAGAATTGAGTAGAACTGTAGAAGCACATAACCTCATGGCCCCATCAAATTTCAGTGACATCATATCTATATCTGCACTTTCCTAACATTGTTATCAATGTTAATTAGTCGCAGCTGCCACTCCAAAATCCAGCCACAAGTAATAGGAAATCATACATCTATCTCTATCTTAGCTTGCTTAAAAACATCATCAAAACAATGCATCGGTTCACCATTCACCCAGTTAGGAAGGTGTCGGTTCTATGTTTCCAAGAATCAAAACAATAAATTTAGCAGAAAAGAATATAAATAGAGGATAATACTGAATTTTTTCACATATTCCATAATCTATTTTCAAAATTGCACATATTGATGTAGAATACAAACACCTGTTGGTGTCAAATCTTTGGCCAAGGGCTGAAGCAAGATCCTACTAGTCTACTCCATGTCAAATCTAGTGCAGGTACAACTAACAAGTGAACAAAGTTACTGAATCATTTGGTGAACAAAAGATGAAATTGCAAGTTTGTACTAATCGGTGGAAAAATCTGTGCCAACAGTGGCGGAGGTCATGGGTGAGACAGAGCCAGAGGACTTGGTGTGCATCCCGAAGCTTGAAGCATAGGCCACGGAACGGGCATCACGTCAGCTGGAGAAAACACTTAGTGGTTGGTATTGCTGTTGGGGATGGGCGCCAGGCATTGCGCCGAGAGAAGATGCATCCGGTGCCTTCTTGCCCATGATGCAACCTCCTCGACGTGACGACGATCTGCTTCGGTGCCACAGTGAGTTCCTCACCATCTTCACCTGGGCGCCGCATTTGCTCGAACACCGAGCGCACACGGATGGCACATGGCAGGGAGCCTGGGACAGCCGAGTCACGAGGGCGTCGGGTCGAAGGCCGAACTCTAGGAGCGATCTGTAGACAACGAGGAGCAGCAGCCGAGGGCGCGGCGGTGCGGGAATCGCGCCGGCGGCCGAGCCGAGACCCACGGCTAGGGTTAGCCGCGGCGGGGAATTCGGGAGCGGAGCGGCTTGTCGGCGGCAGGGAATCGGCGGAGATATGCTAGGAGAGTCCAGGTCGGTGAGGTAGACAAGGGGAAGCAGCCGGAGGTGTCGTGGGTTTGTCACGTCAGATGTCATGGATGACTTCGTAGGTGTGGGATTTGCGCGAGTCAATCGTCTCCGAGCTTGGGATCGCAGGAACAAGGACGAACACAGATTTACCCAGGTTGGCCCCTCAATGTGAGGTAAAGACCTACTTCCTGCCTACCCTAGATTGGTATTGATATGATATATGTGGTGTTACAATGGAGGCGATCCGATCTGGGAACTCGCCGTAAGAGCTAGGGTTTTAGGGCTTGATAGCTTGACCCTATCTAAGTCCTGCGAGTCCTCTTTATATACACAGAGGCTCGCTAGGTTACAAAGGAAACTTCCTCCACAAGGGATATATCGACCGGAACCTACTTGGAGACTAACTCCTCCTCACGTCTTCCAGATATGTCTTCTAGATCCTTCTCCTTGTGGCGGTACGATGTTGGGCTTGCTTTCACGCAGGCCTTTATTGTGCGAGTAAACTGAGTCGCACTTTACCAAATATGGGCCGCGGGTTAATCTACAAAGTATTCCCCCGACATTAGCCCCCAAGTTCAGCTTGGACTTCGGACGAAGGCTTCTTTGTCTTATTGAACCGTTGAACCGCTCACATGAATGTCCCAGCTGAACTCCAATTTTTGTATCGCCATTTGCGACTTATAACCTTCTTAGCGGCTCAAGGGCGCGACTCATCTGGTCGTGCCTGTTGGTTTTCAGATCTGAGCGTCTTCTGCGCCTGGGCTTTTTATGTTGGCCCATCGGCCTCCCTGGCGTTCTACTTCAATTACGCCGCCGCTACTCTTCTCCGCCGCCTTTGGTTCCGCTTCTTGCGCTTGCAATCTTCTGGCGGAAATCCCCTTGGTTGAAAGAGATGTCTCGCCGTAGCTGCAACTGGGAAGGCTCGTGGATTGATGAGGTATTTTTGGAGTCTTTAGCTGCTCGCGGCCTTCTTCCTCCGAGGGATCAATGCGAATGGCGCGCCGCTGGCGAGGAGATAATTCCCGATCCACAGCCAGGAGAAGTGGTGATTTTTGCGGAACACGTCGAGCGCGGATTCAAGCCTCCTGGTTCTCTTTTCTTTCGCTCCCTGATGCAGCGGCTGGGTCTTCGCCTTCATGACATCGGTCCCAATTCAATATTGCAAGTGAGTAACTTCCACGTCCTTTGCGAAGATTACTTAGGCATCTCTCCTTCAATAGACTTCTGGCTCGCTCTCTTTAGCTGCAATAGTCAAAAAGAAGCAATAGATGCATCTTTCCTCCAATGCGGCGCCATATCTTTCCAACGCCGTAAGGGTAGTATTTTCCCAAAGCTAGCCCTTGCCAAAAAAGTTAAGGACTGGCAAAGAACTTTCTTTTACTGCAAAGATACTTCCCTGAGGGCGAGATTCATCTCCCCCTTGGTCTCCACTCCTTTCGAGGCTACCTCTGCTTTGTCTTCCAAGCCCGATCCTTCTTCGTTGCCCTCCATCGAGATTCTTTTAGACAAGGTGAGGGCGCTGACGCTCCATGGTCTTACCGGATTGGATCTTATATCTTGCTGGACCAAATGGCGAATTCAGCCTGTGAGTCGCCGTCTGCGACTTATGATGGACTTCACCTGCCATGCCGATGACGTTGATCGTACTTGCCCTGAAGATTGGGACAAAGGGGAGTGGATAAACTTCATTCGCCGAGTGACGAACGAGGACATTGACTCGTATGATAACGTCGGTCTTGCTCCTTTCTGGGCTGAACACAAGCCTTTTGTGGTAATTATTCTTGTAACTTTTTCCCTCTAGGATTCCTTCTTCAAAGTTGACTATTTCTGACGTTGATTCTCTTTCAGATCGATCCCTACTTTTGGACTCTCCCATCCGAAGAGGAGACCGGCTCAGGCCAAGAAACCACTGTGAAGTTGCCAGAAGAAGTCGCTGATCCTGGCGAGGAAATGATCGCACATGGCACTGTTTCGAGCCTGGTGGTAGCACATCTGAAGAGGAGCAACAAATGGCCAACGCTCTCTTGTCCACGGCTCCAGGCACATCTTTCCTGGCGCTTCCTGAAGTACCTCGCAGGTCCTCTAAGCGTCTTCTCTCTGAGAGCTCAGAAGATCCCTCGCAACCTGAGAAACGTCGCAAGGCCTTGGCGTTGCTTGTGGATATCAAAGCTGCCAAATCTTTAAAACTTGCTAAGCCTGACAGCGCTGTACTTTCCTCCGAGCCTGCGGTGAAGAATTGTCCCTCGACAAGCTCGGGTATTTCCTTGTGACATTCTTTTCTTTGTATTCATGTGTCTTTATGAAGGGTTGTTTATTCACTGTTGTTTTTTCTATCCCGTAGGCTCAGACCTGCAAGATTTGTCTTCTCCTTCTTCTGGTTGCCTGATGAAGAGCGTCCGTATTGCTTCTGGGTAAGACTTGCTTTCCTTTATAACTGTTGCGCTGCCATTTTGGTCTATAACCATCAATATCTTGCAGGGCCATGGTTGGAGGAGATACAAAGTCTACCTCCTCCACTGATCTTTCTCAGCCAACCACGAGTGAAGGTGATGTTGCTGGCGAGAACATGGGAACTAGCGATGGCGCGACTTATCTGAAGCCTTCTTTAGAAGAGGGTATTGCCGATGCGGCTCCTGCCGTGGTTCCAGTCGCAGCGCCATCTGCGACTCCTAATGTTGATGGGATGCCCCTTCAAGTTGGAGCTCCTATTTCTGAAGCGGCTGACCTCCCCAGCGCTAGTAGTTCCAAATCAATTGCAGATGCCATAATCGATGCTGGAGATAAGCACGCTGCTTTATTGCGCGACCTGGTTGGGCAATTATCTTCAAGTCGCCTGGTACGCATACTGTAGCCCCCAAGGATCAAGACCTTGTGTCAGTTCGCAGGGTGTTGATTCTTTCTTTTTCCAAGCTTTGAGCCCCCAAGTACCTTTCAAAATTGCTTATATTCCGTTTACTCGCAGCTTGAGCTTTCCTCGCTTGCTGCTTCTGACGCAATGAAAGTCAAGGGCATTTCCTTAGATAAACCTGAAGTGACGCGATCTGCCTTGGGACATCATAGCGATATCATTAAGAACCAAGCGCAAGAAATACAAATACTCAAAGATCAACTTGACTCCTGTGAAGAGCAATTTAAAAACTCGAAGCAGATTCCAAGCAGCGACTAATGGAGAAGGATGAATTGATAAAATCCTTGCGAGAGGGGCTGAATCTCAAATCTGAGCTGCTTGATCGGCTGAAAGGAGACCATGTGAGGGAGCTCGCCGCGCGAGATGAAAAATATAACTCGCTGCTCAAGGCTTTTGAGGGTTTTGGATCTGCTGTTAAATCAGCCATTCTGCAACTCGCCGGTACATCCCTAATCCTTTGTCTCTTGATCATTTACATCTGGGTGACCATCATGAGCTGCTGATCTGAATAATATCTTGTTTTTTGATGCAGGGCCTGGTGCTCCGTGTACCGCTCCAATTTGAAGGATCAACTGGAATATCTTCAAGATTTTAGCCTGCGCCTTCTTAAAGTAACCAAAGAGGTTATGACAAAAATCGCCCCTGCGCTGATGCTCCAGATTCATGTGAGTTTTGGCTGAACAGGCTATTTAAGGCTCCTCACTATGTCTCTGATTGGAAGGGGTCTTCTGCTCGCTCCGGAGCTGCTCATGTGTTAACATTACTCCGGGCATATTATCCAGAAATAGAGGTAGGCAAGATTGCTCTTCATGACCGGGCGAAGCGCGCGGATGGTACTGAGCTTCCAATGAGTGAATACTTCGACATCTGGAAGGGTATGCGTGGATACGCCACATTGCTTGTTAAGAATTTAGACTTGGGCTCTTATCTGGGAAAGTTCAACCCTGATGGTAGCAAGCTACGAAGGAGAAATCCACTGGGGCTGAATCATCCCGAGCTTCCGATCCATCCTCAGGACCTGGTGGTCCTTCCACTTCATCTGGTGGTGCCTTGGTTATAAGGACACCTGCTGCTCCAACCTCGAGAAGCCGCGAAGGCTTCTGTTCCTGCGACTCGAAAGCAGAAATAAACATCCAATAGTAATGTGCGACTCGTCAATAGTGACTTGCCCGTTAGTCTGTAAAAAATTTGTGTACTATAAGCAGTACTTTTGTGACCTATAAGCAGGTTCTTTTATGATACTTCCATTAAGTAGACGCTCGCGCGGCTCAGTATTTCCTAGGAACATGTGTGTTCAGGGTCGAGAGCGGCCATGATAGGCAATCAAGCTCGATTGACGCCACACCCCAGTACTTTGGCCGCATAATGCAAGACGCTTCTAGCTTAAGGACTGCCACTCGTTTGGCAAGGGTTGAGGTAGCGAGCTGTGCTCGCTGTGCTTTGTAAAAAAGCCCTCAGGGTTGGTGATGTATGAAATTCAAAAGACTCAGCGACTCAATGATAGTTGAGGCGAAACGACGAACCCTTGAATGTCAAGGGTGCCGGCTTTATTTCATAACCACTCAATTTATTACAGGGTGAGACAAAGACGATGCAGACCCTTTAATGCGAGTTTTCTGTTCCTCGCAGGTCATGCATACTTGATACTCATCGCACTCATTTGCGAAATAATACTCCTGACGGAGTGGGTTGAACACCTAGTTGGTTCATGTTTGAGTTGCTAAAAGCGACTCGGGTCGAGCATGATAGCTCCGATGTTTTCATGCCAAAGTGAGGGTCAAATCTTTTGATAGGGTAGTCGCACTGAGTTGCGACTTATGCTGATTCACGTCCTTGGGGATGAGTCGCGGGGGGTAAGGTCTCACAATAGTTGGGCCTCTCTGACTTGGGTTGTTGATTGATATTGGATCTATGCATATACGCCATCTCTTGTTTTGTTTTTGTATCAAAGCGATTCCTGGAGTATTATCTTCCTGATTCGCGACTGTATGGTTGGAATTCACCATCTGGTGGGCGCGTCCTGCTGTCCATTCTGAGTCCCCAAGGCGACTCGCTTTGGGCTGCGGAGGTTTACTGATGGCCTGAGACCATGTGAGGAGTTGGCGATGCAAGCTTCTTCTGCATTACTGAGCCTGCTTCCTCGCATTCTAGCGCTCTCTGTCTGTCTCCATGCACCGTGATCACGCCGTTTGGTCCTGGTATCTTTAACTGCAGGTATACGTAGCAGGGCGGGCAGTGAATTTGACATAAGCTTCTCTCCCGAAGATCGCATGGTATGGGCTTTTGACTGCTACGACCTCGAAGCTCAGGAACTCTGTGCGGAAGTTTCGCTCGGTCCCGAAGCTGACTTCGAGGGTAATTTTTCCTATAGGTCGAGTGATTATTCCTGGAATTATGCCTTGGATATCCTTCCTTGTTGGCTGTAGCCGCCGCTCGGGTATGTTCATTCGACGGAGCGTGTCTTGGTATAGGATGTTTACTCTTCCTCCTCCATCCATGAGGACTTTGTTCAACCTGTATCCCGCGACTTGCGGTGTAACAACGAGAGCCAACTGTCCTGGATCTTTTACTTCTGGGGGATGATCGTCGCGACTCCAAACAACCGATCGCTCTGTCCAACGGCGGTGTCTTTCCAGAGTTGGGATTGAGTCGCGGCTCCATCTGCTATTCATTTGCCTTCTGTTGCCCGCTGTTTGTACATCCACGGTATGAAATTGCCCTATGTTTCTTCTTACTGAAGTTTCAGGCTTTTGACAGGAGTTCTCCTTGTCCCTATGCTGCATTGGTCCGCTGTGAGTCGCGATTGATGAATCACCTTCCTTCCATCGCCTGTAGTAGTGACACTGTGCCTTGGTGTGACCCGCGGGTCTTCCATCTCTTCTGCGGTGTAAGTCGCAAGGACTATCGAAAATCCCTTTGGCGCTGTTGGGGAGTGACTCCTGTCTCTTTTCTGCTCCCTTAGTTGATACTTACAGTGTTTGTTTCCTTTGAGATTGGCAAGGAGCCGCTTGCCATCTTGTCTGTCTCTGCGTGCTTGTTAGTAGTCGCCGAGAGTTGGCCGAAAGTATTGATCTTATGTCAGTGCGGCTTAAGGTATGCACCGGCGGCTCAAACCTACAGTTCTTTCTCATAACTTGCACTTCAGATTGCGCCGTGGTATCTTTGGCAGAGTCAAGGATCCCTGTGACTTGTTTTATCCACTCGCTGGTTGATTCGTTCTCCTTCTGGATCCATGTCTGAGGTTCTTCACGCCCTCTATTTGGAACCTTTTGATGAACTTATCCTTCAATTCTTCCCATGAGTTTATTGACTTTGGTGGCAACCTTAGCAGCCAATCCTGGCTTCTCCCTGTAGTACCAAGTGAAAATACTTTGCGAGCACTCCTGAGTTACACCGATTCCTGTCATGTTCATTTCATAATCCTCTATCCATAGGACAGGGTCCAGATCATTATGGTAGGTGGTGACTTGCTGCGACTCGCCGAAGTTCGGTGGGAAACGAGTGAGCCGTATTTCCTCCCCGAAACATGCTGGTCCTTTCAATAACGAATAGGAGCTCACAGGTGCGTATCTTCATCTGAATCAGTTTCAAACTGGGTTGGTTGAGTCGCATCAAGCATTTGCGGCTTACCGTCAGCCTTACTCTCTTTACCTGGTGATATTTGCAGACCTGCTAGCTGGTTGTCTAATTCTTCCACATTGCATCCTTCCTCGCCCCACGATACCTCGTGTTGCGGCTCGTTAGGCGTGACTCCATACATGTTTGCTTGCTGTAGGGCGGCAGTCTGTAGCAGATCAATCGCATGGCGAGCTTCCTTATCAGCTCGCGTATCTCCGACTGGTGCTATTTTTGATAATATCCCGATCGCGTCGTGCATATTGCTCTCCGGATTATTGTGGAACTTCTGCTTCATCTCTTGCCTCCCTTTGTCAGTCTGGTGCAAATTGCCTGCTGCTTTTGCTGCCAACGCCTCAGTCGTTGATCTTCTTCCTGGAGTTTTTTGCGCTCTGCCGCGAGCCTTTGCGCTTCTTCACAAAGTTCGTCCTGACGGCTTCGATTTCTTCAATTTTGGGATTTTTCTCCCGGCTAGGCAGAGGTTCCCAGATTGGTTTTGACGGGACGGAGGCAGATGTTTTTGCCCGGTTGTTGCAGTTCTTCTAACACGCGGACCCTAACTGGCCGCAGTTCCTCTCCTGATTCGTCCCCTTGAGTCGCGTCTGAAGATCTGCGACTGACGGACCCAACGAAGATTTTCACAGACCCGACGGGAATAATATACCCAAATTCAACGTGATCTGCCTCGGTCCCCACTCTGAGTCGTCGATGAAGGGAACACCATTGATATCTTCCACTTGGCCGATGGCGATGTCCTTGAACCCTGATTCCGATCCTGCGCGGAACGTGACGCTCTTGACCGCAGGCCCCACGGTGGGCGCCAACTGTCGTGGGTTTGTCACGTCAATGTCATGGATGACTTCGTAGGTGTGGGATTTGCGCGAGTCAATCGTCTCCGAGCTTGGGATCGCAGGAACAAGGACGAACACAGATTTACCCAGGTTCGGCCCCTCAATGTGAGGTAAAGACCTACTTCCTGCCTACCCTAGATTGGTATTGATATGATATATGTGGTGTTACAATGGAGGCGATCCGATCTGGGAACTCGCCGTAAGAGCTAGGGTTTTAGGGCTTGATAGCTTGACTCTGTCTAAGTCCTGCGAGTCCTCTTTATATACACAGAGGCTCGTTGGGTTACAAAGGAAACTTCCTCCACAAGGGATATATCGACCGGAACCTACTTGGAGACTAACTCCTCCTCACGTCTTCCAGGATATGTTTTCTAGATCCTTCTCCTTGTGGCGGTATGATGTTGGGCTTGCTTTCATGCAGGACTTTATTGTGCGAGTAAGCTGAGTCACACTTTACCAAATATGGGCCGCGGGTTAATCCAAAAAGTATTCCCCCGACAGGAGGCGCGGGAGCCAGGGAGCCGCGTCGGCGAACCGGCCGTGGCGGCTAGGGTTCCACGGGCGCACACGCGTAGGTGTCCGAGGGTGTCACGGCGGCGGGGATTCGTCCGAGGACTCCTAGGCGTAGCCTCCGTGGTGTGCGGCGGAGCGAGTGGAGGCCGGCGACGGCCGGAATGAGCGGCGGCGGCGCGTCGCCGGCACAAGAGAAGGGGCTGGCGGGAGAAAAGAGACGAGGGGTTTGACTTTGACCTGGCCTCGGGTTTTTTTTACGGGAAAGCTGTCGATCAGGATGGGACCCGACCCAAAAGTATACTGATTTATTAGGGCACTTGCGTGAAATGCCTTTAAAAATCGTATTTATAGAAGCAATTTTTAAAAAATGTCCTTAAAAATACTGTTTTTAGAGAGTCAGTTTGTGAAAGTGCCCATAAAATTGACATCTTCAGAGGCATTTTGAGAAAAATGCCCCCTGTATATGACATTTTTAGAGGCACATAGTGAAATATGCCCTAAAAATTATTTTTAGAGGCACTTTTGAAAAGTGCCACAAGCAAAGTGCCCCTAAAAATGTGTTCTCTCATAGTGTGAATGCACGCACAATATGGAGAGATGAGACACGAGACAGTGAACATGAAACATAAAAATCACGTGACTCCATGACGATGGGCACCTATGATGGCGTGTTAACGGTAGAGTGTTTTATTACTTCCCAGCAACAGCACCAGAAAATCTGCTTGATGACCGTTGTCGGGGGAATACTTTCTGAGTTAACCCGCGGCCCAGTGCGACTTACTTTACTCGCACGGACAAAGGCCCACTTGGGAGCAAGCCCAATATTGAACCGCCATAAGGGGAAAGTTCTAGAAGACATATCCCGGAGGACGTGAAGACCAAGTAGTCTCCGAGTAGGCCTCTGTGGACATATTCCTTGTGGGATAGTTTCCTTTGTAACCTAGTGAGCCTCTGTGTATATAAAGAGGACTCGCAGGACTTAGAACGGGTCAAGCTATCAGGCCCTAAACCCTAGTTCATACGGCGAGTACCAGATCGGATCGCCTCCATTGTAACACCTCGATTATCATATCAATACCAATCTAGGGTAGGCAGGAAGTAGGTCTTTTACCTCACATTGAGGGGGCCGAACCTGGGTAAATCTGTGTTGATCTTTGTTCCTGCGATCCCAAGCTCGGAGATGCTTGACTCGCGTAATCCCACACCTACAAAGTCATCTATGACACCTGACGTGACAAACCAACGACAGTTGGCGCCCACCGTGGGGCCTGCGGTCAAGAGCGTCATGTTCCGCGCATGATCCATGAAGGGAGCTGAAGATCTTGTTGTTGCTCGTATCATCACGATCAATGGCACACCCCTCATCGACGCTTCGAGCTGGGGGCCGGAAGCAGATTATTTGGAGACCGGCCACGTCATCCCGTTCGGATCCATCAACGTCTTCGTCGGCTTCATCGGTGGCAGGTCCGTTAGATCGGTCCAAGAAGGCGATCCAGTAGAAGAAGTCGCTGATGACGGGGAAGAATCCGTGGAAAGCATGGACTCGCAAGAGTTTGGGTGTTGGGGGGATAATAACCCGGTATACCTATGACAAGAAAAGATTGATGACTCAGCCAGAACATCACCCGGCTAGAGGATCACTCGGCAACAAGAAGATCAGTCGGCCAGAGGATCACTCGGCCAGAGGATGACTCAGCCAGAAGATCAGTCGGCCAGAGGATCAGTCGGCCAGAGGATGACTCAGCTTCAGGATAACCCAGCTTTGGAAGATGCCATAGAAGGAAGATTCTGGATAACCCGGAATCCTTGTACAAGTTGGACTCAAGACTTGGAGATCACGAAGGACTAAGATTAGGACTCCGTATAACCCAGTTTTTACCTTGTACGACCAGGAGACCCAGCCATCTATATAAGCAGGCTCCTAGGTCACATATCAGTAGGCCGAGGAAGATAGATTAAAAGTAGAGAGAGTTCGAGAGAGAGCTCCCACGCCGGAGTCATTATAACCGGCAATCATCGCCATTGGCGCACCATGTAACATATTATCATATAGTGATTTATAGCAGAATGTAGGGATCCTCCACCGAGTGGACCTGAACCTGGGTAAAAACATCTTCTCCCTCGTAGAGCTAGACAAATCTCCTGAACACCAGAGTCGCCTTGCCCCAATATCAAGTTACCTCGTGTAACATCTGCCGTGATTAACCCCACGACAGTTGGCGCCCACCGTGGGGCCTGCGTCCAACTGTGTCCTCATCAAAGGAGAAGTTTTGCGACGGATAGAGAACTTCGTCGGCGGCAAGGTCATCATCAACCAGCAAAGAGATCACATCATCGATAAATTTGGAGGAACCCAGAAGCAAGATTCGTTGGAAGAGATAAAAAAAGCCGGCTATAGAGAGAGAGCCGACCATGGAGAACAGGATCAAAATCTGCTGACTCGGAACAAAAATCGATCGGCCTACACGAGATTGTCGTCGTCAGCTGAGTCATCGTCACGAGCGGCTCGGCTTGTCATCCCTGTTAATTCACCATCCTAGAGGACTCGCCGTTCAAAGCTGGCTCCGCTGTGGATAGGGATACAAGCACAACATGCAAGAAATCGCATTTAGAAGCTGGTGTGATAGAAGGAAAGGAAAAGGTGCAAGAAATCGAGTTCTACTAGCACGGATCAGACGTATCCATGTGCAGTACGGTTCACAAGGCTCCCAGAAAAAAAAAGGGAAGAAAAAAAGGCAAGCGTGGTCAAATCGAATTGCAGAAGCCGACCTCGGAAAAGCAACGGTTCCGTCGCCAGGCGGGTTATCCGTGCGGGAGTACGATTCCGGGTCTGGTTGAAGACCGGCCAGCGGTCAAAAAATCAATGGCGGCAAATCTCACCTAATACAGATCAAGTCCAAGGGAAGGGAATCGCTAGTGTGCTACACGGAAGCCAAATCCAAGAGCGCAGGGTTCATATCTGCATGCGATGTGAATACGTATCCATGTGAAGAAAGAAAAATAGAAGGTGGAAAAAAGCAAGTTGACTTGCGTGACTGCTTTGGAAACCTTACGTGGAAGAAAAAAAAACAAAAAGAGAGTTAAAGTAGTTTTCCGGGTGATTAACATGTACGCCGACTGTCGGGTCATTGTTAAGAGACCCGGCAGCACGTGCACAGCCCACCAATCGATCAGATTAAAGTCCCGAGGAAAAATAAGACGGAGAGTTGCCCTTGCTTGGCAAGAGTGCTGCTCACGTACGTATGTTCCTTGTTTTGGACAGAGAGAATAACTAGCACATGCGTTGATGGAGAAAATAAAAAGTCCTGGTCGCCAGGATCGATGACTCGGCAGTGGACCAGTTTCAGCGACCAACGTAACCCGGCCACATGCCGGGTTCAGTATTTTTCGCGATTGATGACCCGGACCCGGACTCAGCCGGCTTTAGACGATGAGTGATGACCCGGCCTGACGGCTCCAGGTGACATCGACGACCGGCCGTGCGCCGGCTTATGCAGAGACGTGGTCATCTCCAACCTCGTGGAGGCCGTCCAGCAGTCTGCGCACCTCCACAACATCGTCAACGCCAACAACATTCAAACAGCTAAGTCATGTTTATGATTAAGTTTCATATTTTATTATTTAGTCATTAAATAAAGTCGGCATGTTTTTACCGATCGCTGTGTTGAAGACATGGATCCTACTTTTTAAAAGACGCATGTGATGACGTTTGGGTTACAAACACTGAACCCCACACGTGAAACGTATTGGAAGACGATCCATGAAACATCTCTCAGCCTTTATATTGCTTAGCGATACCCGTGAGCGCTTCGCAAGTAGTATTAAGCATTTATATGATCAGTGAATTTATTAAAAGTCGGGTTATCTACAACTCGCAATGGATTTATCAAAGTCGAGTTATTTATCGCTCGCAATGGGTTTCTTAATAATAAGTGCGCCGTTAAAGGTGCCAACATCTCGCTCCGGCTCTATTGTCGTAGTCAATTGCCGTATTCCGGCTCATACATTATCATCATATATTCACTATTATTAGTCCGGCTTATGCATCAATAACGCCAAGAGTGCTACGCAACCTCGGTTAGCGATGCCAGGAGCGATTTGCAACAAAAATTAGCTTAGCCCAAGAGTGCTACACAACTTCGGTTAGTGATGCCCAAGAGTGCTTTGCAGTAATGAACTAGCTTAGCCCAAGAGTGCTACACAACTTCGGTTAGTGATGCCCAAGAGTGCTTTGCCGTAATGAACTAGCTTAGCCCAAGAGTGCTACGCAAATTCGGTTAGCGCTGCCCAAGAGTGCTTTGCAACAAAAATTAGCTTAGCCGAGAGTGCTACGCAACTTCGGTTAGCGCTGCCCAGGAGTGCTTCGCAATATTGTAAATTTTAGGTCTTGGGGGCTGATCGCTTGAATAGCGCAGTTACAAACTCAAGACCCGACAAATAAGCCACTTTGGTCATGAGGGCTGATTACTTATGAGAAAGTACAGCTACAATCTCATGATCCGGCCAATTTTAGAGCCACTATTTTCTTGGTTATCTTACTATTGAGCTCGATGTGACTTGCACTTATATGGCCTGATTGCTCACCTGTAAATTCAATCAGTCATGAGGCCCACTTGGACTTGCCTGACCCTGTTTTTATCAGAGAAGTTGCGACAGAGATAATCCATGCGAAAGCCGGCTCATAGTTAAAGAAACCAAAATGGTCATCTAAACCAAAAGGATTTGCAGAACGACATATCATGTTCATGAAAAAAGAAAATCCTCAGGGTGCATGTATTTGTAAGTTACTAACTTATTTGGACTGATTATTATTTGACATCTTTGCCCAAAAGGAGTGCTAAGCAGATATATCCTATAGCAGTTGCCCTTGAGAGCACGCATAGAGACTTGATGTCCTATAGTTGATTGCCCAAGAGAGCACGCATAGAGATTTTGGATCAGTGAGGTAATGTGGCAAAGTTAAGCGCTTACCTTTAGACATTGATCCAGGTCTTGGGGGCTCTTACTTGAATAGTTTGTAGCTGCAATCCGAATACCGGGCTTTTATGCCACCAGTTATTTTTTGGTTATACTTGCTTATCCAGTTTGATGCGATTCACATTTTATGGCCTGATTGCACACCTGTCCATTTCAATCAACTATAATGCCTATATTGGGACTTAGTTTGACCCTGTTTTGCAGAGTGGAGGCAACAGAGAAAGTCATGTGAAAGCCGACTGATAGATGCTAAAGATAAACCAAAAGGGTCATCTAAACCATGAAAGTATAGTTATTACATAAGAGAGTGTATCAAAAGTGCACAGACACACTATCAAATTTAAAGTATGATGAGCATATTACAATGCCCATGGGCCGAATGATTGTTTTCTATGCAGGATAAGACAAAAGTTTATAACATGGCTCAAGAAGCCGGGTTATCAGTTTCCATCTCCTTTGAAGGAGGATCTTCAGCACTAGCCGGGTTATCATCAGGTTTCCTGGACTGGGACTGATGTTCAGCATGAATTGGCTCTCCTGGAATTTTTTCTGTATCATCAGTCGGCTTATCTATAGCAACTTATGTTGGAGTTGGAGCATGACTTGGAGAAGGGATCATTGAAGTGGAGGAACTTGGAATGACAGCCTTTTTTCTGTGCTGGATAATCTAGGAGAGTATTTCATCATGATGAGCAATATAATTCTGGATTAAGAAGGAGGAGTGAAAGATGATAAGATGTCAGGCAACAATTTCAAGTATATGAGAAAAGCAATTCAGAAACATGGGGACTGAAATAAATTTCAGTCCACAACGGCAAGTAAGTCCGGTTGATATTATGCAAGAGGTAACGTAAGAGTACATTTGTCCAAGTTCCGGATGACTGACAAGCAGATTACCCGGTACTTGGGGACTGCCATATTTTCAAAGTTATAGTTTGAGGATTGGAGTAATTTTTTAAGTACCAGATGATTGTTGACATATCACCCGGTACTTTGGAAGTATGGTAATTCAAAAGTTTACAGTGTTGATGTCAGTTCAAAAGCAAGTCTCAGGTTATCGTGGAGTAATAACCCGGTACTTGGGGACTGGTATGATTTGAAAAGTTGCAGATTATAATTAAAGCAATTTCTCAAAGTTCCAGGTGATTGTAAACCGATCACCGGAACTTGGGGGTTATGAGGATTTGAAAGTTTAAAGTTACATAAAGCTACAGAGGTTGCAGTATTGGTAACAGATAATAGCGTGTCCCAGGTTATCGTGGACTAATAACCCGGAACTTGGGGACTGTGGTATTTTGAAGTTTTCGAAGTTGAACAAAGATACATATTTACAAGTACCGAGTGACTGAGGACAGTTTACTCGATACTTGGGGACTAGGTTTGGTATGTAATATATGGAGAAAAGAGAGCAGGCCTTCAAAATTCATATTTCCATAATGTGGCGTCAAGGAAGCTTTGTCCTTATCAGTCGGATTCGGGGAGCAGAAGGCATTTCCACTTACATCTTATCAGTCGGATTCGGGGAGCAGAAGGCATTTCCACTTACATCTTATCAGTCGGATTTGGGGGAGCAGAAGGCATTTCCACTTCCATATTATCAGTCGGATTTGGCAGCAGGCACAGTATTCTACTCAGGGATGGTTTCTATGTTGTCCTACTCAGCAATGGGAGGGCTTGCCTCGTTAAGTCTTGCTTTTGCCCTGAAAATGGTGATAAAGAAAGAAGAAGTAAGTATAAGTGAAGGAAACAAGTTGAAGGCATAAAATGCATAAAAATGTTGATTAAAGACAAAAACATTACCCGGTATTGACTACAAAGTCACGAGAAAGTTCATCGCTGGAGCCTGAAGAAGCTATTAAAGAATATGACTTAGAGATTCTGATTTGACCGGCTAAAAGGATAATTATCAGATTGATGTTTCTGGAGTTCAATATTGGAAAAATGTGAAGTGCCTGAACAACGTGGAGAGATCTTGAGGCATTATAGAGTTGGAGATAAATGAAAAGCCGGGTTATGAAATGAACCGCCAAAAGGAGCTGGTCTGATAACATAACCCGGACCACGTCTTATTTAATGGTTATTATGTTTTCAGGAGTTTAACTCGAATAAACTCATCAGTAGCTGCCCTCAAGTAATCATATCAAGATCAAGATTATCAAGTGAAGCGATCGATGAGCTTATTCAAGTCAAACTTGGGGACTACTGTTGGGGGGATAATAACTCGGTATACCTATGACAAGGAAAGATTGATGACTCAGCCAGAACATCACCCGGCTAGAGGATCACTCGGCAACAAGAAGATCAGTCGGCCAGAGGATCAATCCGCCAGAGGATGACCCAGCCAGAGGATCAGTCGGCCAGAGGATGACTCAGCCAGAAGATCAGTCGGCCAGAGGATCAGTCGTCCAGAGGATGACTCAGCTTCAGGATAACCCAGCTTCTGAAGATGCCATAGAAGGAAGATTCTGGATAACCCGGAATCCTTGTACAAGTTGGACTCAAGACTTGGAGATCACGAAGGACTAAGATTAGGACTCCGTATAACCCAGTTTTTACCTTGTACGACCAGGAGACCCAACCATCTATATAAGCAGGCTCCTAGGTCACATATCAGTAGGCCGAGGAAGATAGATTAAAAGTAGAGAGAGTTCGAGAGAGAGCTCCCACGCCGGAGTCATTATAACCCGGCAATCATCGCCATTGGCGCACCATGTAACATATTATCATATAGTGATTTATAGCAGGATGTAGGGATCCTCCACCGAGGGGACCTGAACCTGGGTAAAAAACATCTTCTCCCTCGTAGAGCTAGACAAATCTCCTGAACACCAGAGTCGCCTTGCCCCAATATCAAGTTACCTCATGTAACATCTGCCGTGATTAACCCCACGACATTGGGTCCATCATACCTGCCTTTGAAGAAAGTTGCTGGGGTTACCCGCCAGAAATCACATCATCACCAGATCAAGAGATGGCACAAGTCGCGGTTTACATGGCCGGAGGAGCAGGTGCATCAGGAACTGCTGGAGAAACCGAGGCATCGGCACCCCCAAGCAACCCACTTCTTGTCCCTGTGTCAGCCACGAACGCCGCCCTCCGTGCAACAGAAATTGAGGCCGCCAGGGCCGAGCTCCTGTATGAGGTTCGAAGGATGGAAGAAGAGCGCGCAGGCTCGATCAGATAAACCAAGGAATCCAACAGGAGCGGCAGAGAGTAGCCGCGCTGGCTGCGACTCAACAACAGGTTGACCCGCAAACACAGCTGCGCGCGACTCAACCAACAGTGGAAATCCCGCTCACTCCAGCCGCGGGGACGGGAATCCAGACGACTGCGGAAGGAAGGGTACCAACAAATCAAGAGACCCAGCAACAACCAAGGAGGTTTCACACCCCACAGGGCCATTACCAGAACCCTGTCGATAATATGTATGCTGCGGCTAATATCTTGACTCAGATGGTACCAACAGGCGATGACCCGGTCAATGCTGAGGCGCGGCGCGCGATTCAGATGCTAAGTACGGCAGTCCTGCAACAAGCCAATAGGGCGGAAGCCGAAGCACAGCTGCCCCTCGTACCAGCCAATCACAGGATTACAGCAGAAAGAAGCGTCCAGAGCAGGCCACCAGAGGACGTGTCAGGAGTCGCACAGAGGCAGCAGGAGCAAGTCGCAGAAGCGCAGGCGAATGCACCATTGATGCAAAAGCGGCCCGCAGTAACCCCGCAGGGCGCCCACAGCCCTGTCCTCGCGACTCAAGGGACCGGCGTGTTTCACTGAAAGATCAGATCGGAACCTTTTCCTGAAGATTTCAAAGGGCCACGCAAGGTGGCAAACTATAACGCCAGCATGGATCCAACCACTTGGCTCAACAATTACGAGATGGGCATGAGCATCCTAAACGCATCTGAAGAGATCTGCGCACGCTACCTAAACATGATGCTAGAAGGAGCAGCGCACATATGGCTGCAAAATTTGCCTCCCAACTCTATAAATACTTGGGAGGAACTGAAGGATGCCTTCATTAAAACTTCCAAGGAACTTGCAAGCGACTCTGCAATATAGAAGATTTAGAGCGTTGTGTCCAGAAGGAAGGCGAGTCAAGTCGCCATTGGATGAAAAGGGTGGCAGAAATAATACACTCCTCAGATAATATACCACCAAGCTCAGCCGTCCTGGTGATGGAGAAAAACTGCAAGTTTGAGCCGCTGATTCATAAGCTGGGTCGCATGAAGGATAAAGTCAAGAGCCTCAGCGAGGTGATGGCTGCGGCTAACAAATATGCCAGCTCAGACAAAACCAGAGACGCGTCAGACGGAGAAGAAGAGGAGGTTGCTGCAAAAGGAAAGAAAAACTCCAACAAGCCCCAGCAGCAGCAAACGAACAACAACACGAGTCAAAACAAACGCAAAAGCGAAGATGGTCACTCAGGGCTCGTCGCCAATACGCGTGGAGGATTCAGAGGCCAGCGTGGAAGGGGTCGAGGATACGGCTCCCGTCCAATCAATATGCAAGAAGTTTTCAACCGGCCATGCGACCTTCATGCGACAGGTGATGGACGGCCAGCGGACCATACCAAGGCGCAATGCCATTATTACAAAAAGTGGAAAGAAGAGAGCCAACACAACGGGGGGAATTCCCATGAAGGAAACCCTAGTGCGGCTCATAACACAAACATTGGGCAGCACGGCGCGAGTAACCCCAGGCAGACGGGGCAGTATCACACAATAGTTATCGATACCTCCAAAAGAGAAGAGAAATTGAGCCGGAGAAGTCAGCAGGTGAACGCCGTGATACCAGCAACACCGCTTGGTTAAGGTGGTCAGAATACGCGGTAACCTGGAGTCGCGACGACCACCCGCCACAGGTACGGGAACCTGGCAAGTTGGCACTGGTTGTGGCACCATACGTTGCAGGATACAAGCTGACCAAAGTGCTTATGGATGGAGGAAGCAGCATTAATATCTTGTACTACGATACTTTCCAGCGTCTAGGACTCAAGGATTCCAGCCTGCAGCCCACGTCAACAGTATTTCACGGCATTGTCCCAGGAAGGTCCGCACGGCCAGTGGGGAAAATAACCCTAGGGGTAACTTTTGGAACAGAAGAGAACTTTAGAAGTGAATTCCTAAGCTTCGAAGTGGTAAAATTCCAAAGCCCATATCACGCCTTGTTTGGAAGAACGGCCTTTGCTAAGTTTATGGCCAGGCCATGCTACGTGTACCTACAGTTGAAGATACCAGGACCAAAAGGGGTCATCACAGTGTACGGAGATAGAGAAAAAGCAATAGAATGTGAGAAAGGAGATGCGGCTTTCGCAGAATCCGCCTGTGCCGCGGAAGAACTAAAAGGTTATAAGTCGCAGGTGGACCCAAACGATATGAGTGTGGTTACCACGCCATCTGCCGAGCCACCAATGAAATTCAAAGCGGCCCAGGACACTAAGCAGATAAATCTTGTTCCTGGCGACTCATCCAAGCAAACTAGCATTGGAGCACACATGGAAGAAGAGCAGGAGAAGGCCCTCGTCGCTTTTCTCCAGGAAAATAAAGACATCTTCGCATGGAAGCCGTCAGATATGCCAGGGGTACCAAGAGAATTAGCAGAACATAGCCTCAAAGTGAACCCTGCGGCTAAACCAGTGAAGCAGCCACTACGGCGTTTTCATGATGACAGGAGAAAGGCAATAGGAGAGGAAATAGCTCGCTTGCTGGCTGCAGGATTCATCACAGAGGTATACCATCCGGAATGGGTGGCAAATCCAGTATTGGTTATGAAAAAGAACGGTACGTGGCGAATGTGCGTTGATTACACCAGTCTTAACAAAGCTTGTCCAAAGGATCCATTTGCTTTGCCAAGAATCGACCAAGTAATTGATTCAACTGCTGGGTGCGAGCTGTTATGCTTTTTGGACGCCTATTCAGGCTACCATCAAATCAAGATGAAGAGGAGGACCAAGAAAAGACGTCCTTCATCACACCCTTCGGAGCTTTTTGTTACGTCAGCATGCCCTTTGGGTTGAAGAACGCAGGTGCGACTTACCAAAGATGCATTCAGAATTGCCTACATGAGCAAATAGGTCGCAACGTTCATGCCTACGTGGATGATATTGTGATTAAATCGCAAGTTAGCCAGGATCTTATTGGTGATCTGGCAGAGACATTCACAAATCTCAGAAAATACAACATGAAGCTCAACCCCACAAAGTGCGTTTTCGGAGTACCAGCAGGAAAGCTATTGGGATTCATAGTATCAGAAAGAGGCATTGAGGCCAATCCTGACAAGATAAAGGCCGTGATGGATCTCCAAAAGCCAGAAAAGATAAAAGATGTACAGCGGCTTACTGGTTGCGTAGCAGCTTTGAGTCGCTTTATATCAAGATTGGGAGAGAAAGCACTACCTTTGTACAGACTGTTGAAAAAATCAGACACCTTCGTTTGGGACGCAGAGGCCGACGAAGCTCTGACAGCCTTGAAACATCAATTGACAAATGCTCCAGTTCTGGCGGCTCCAAAAGATAAAGAGCCAATGCTACTATACATAGCGGCAAATTCCCGCGTGTGAGTGCTGTCATGGTTGTGGAGAGACAAGAAACGGAAAGGAATACCCTGTCCAGAGACCAGTATACTACGTGAGCGAAGTCCTCACAGCTTCCAAACAGCGTTACCCACAGTGGCAGAAGTTGGTGTTTGGAGTGTTCATGGCGAGTCGCAAGCTGAAGCACTACTTCCAAGAGCATCCAATAACTGTGGTGAGTTCAGCACCATTGGCAGATATCATTCGTAATCGAGAAGCTACTGGAAGAGTCGCTAAGTGGGCGATCGAGTTGGGACCACATCACATCAGCTACGAGCCGCGCACATCAATTAAGTCGCAAGCCCTTGCAGATTTTATTAACGATTGGACAGAAATCCAAGTTGCTCCTAGCATGGCAGAAACCAAATACTGGACCATGCATTTTGATGGGTCAAGACAGTTGCAAGGCTCGGGGGCTGGAGTTGTTCTGACATCTCCCAAGGGAGACAAGCTGCGGTATGTGTTACAGATACACTTCAACTGCACAAATAACGTGGCGGAGTACGAGGCACTGCTTCATGGTCTACGTATAGCAAAGGAGATGAACATCAGTCGCATACGCTGTTTTGGCGATTCAGACTTGGTGGCACAGCAGGTCTCCGGAACGTGGGACAGCAAGGATGCGAACATGGCTGCATATAGAGAGAGGTGGACAGAATTGCTGGACATTTCACTGGATACCAAGTTGAACATATTGATCGGAGACAAAATGAAGCTGCGGATGCCCTGTCTCGGCTTGGATCCAACAGACAGTCAGTCCCACCCAATGTTTTCCTGGATGAACTGCACAATCCATCAGTCAAACCTCCAGCAGAGATTGACATTGCAGAGCCAGAGGATGATTCAACTTTAGTCGCAGCCCTGCATGAACAGCCAGGATGGACAGAGCCATACATGGCATATTTAAGTCGCGGAGTGCTGCCGGACGATGAAATTGAGGCGCGCAAAATCATACGACGATCAAAGGCCTATACAATCATCAACAATGAATTATACAAGCGCAGCGTATCAGGAGCATTCCAAAGATGTGTCTCACCAGAAGAGGGACGAAAAATCTTGCACGAAATTCATTCAGGCGATTGTGGCCATCATGCTTCGTCAAGATCTTTGGTGGCAAAGGCGTTCCGACATGGATTCTTCTGGTTAACAGCATTAGCAGATGCAGAGCAAATTGTCAGAGTGTGCGATGGATGTCAAAGATACGCTAGGCAAGATCATATGCCAGCCCAAGCACTTCGCACAATACCCATCACATGGCCTTTTGCCGTATGGGGTTTTGACATGGTAGGGCCTTTCAGACGGTCTTCAAACGGAAAAACTCACCTCTTAGTCATGGTGGACAAATTCACAAAGTGGATAGAAGCAGAACCTGTGGGAGATTGCGAGGCTGAAACAGCAGTCAAGTTCTTGAAGAAGGTCATATTCCGCTTCGGTTACCCCCATAGTATCATTACAGACAATGGGAGCAACACCTCTGAAGGGGCTACACAGATATTTTGCGCAGACAATGGGATAAGATTGGACCTCACGTCAGTAGCACACCCGCAGAGCAATGGACAAGCTGAGCGAGCTAACCAGGAAATTCTCCATGGAATTAAGCCGCGCCTTATTGAAAAGGTCGAAGCATCTCCAGGATGTTGGGTGGAAGAACTGCCAGCAGTACTGTGGAGCTTGAGAACAACCCCTAACAGATCCACAGGATTTACACCATATTTCATGGTCTATGGAGCAGAAGCAGTCATGCCCAGCGATATCATACATGATTCACCAAGAGTTGCGGCTTACATCGAGACAGATAATGAGATAGCTCGGCAAGACTCGGTGGACACATTAGAAGAGGTTAGAGACTTGGCAGCATCAAGGTCAGCAGTATATCAACAAGACTTGCGACGCTATCATGCCAGACGCATCAAAACCCGCACCTTTCAAGAAGGCGACCTAGTACTGCGACTTAAACAAGATCACAAGGGAATGCATAAGCTGTCCTCTCCATGGGAAGGACCCTACATCATCAGCAAGAAGCTAAACAATGGGTCGTACTACCTGCTGGATGTAAGGGAAGAAAGCAGCGAACGCCATGATTTCGAGGATCGTCTCGAGGCACCTCGCCCTTGGAACGTCGCACACCTGCGACCGTACTATACATAAGAAAAGGCTAATCAGAGCCAAGCATCATCCTTTCCAGCTTTATAGCTGAGTATCATCACAGCCACTCAGGGCTAGAACTTCAACTTTGGTCGCCACCTAGGCGCGACCTATGCAACATCTGATCGCCACCCAGGCGCGATCGACCCTTGTATCAGAAACCGGCCGCCACCTAGGCGCGGCCGTAAACTTTGTATCATCTCTGGTCGCCACCTAGGCGCGACCGACCCCATGTATCACCATGGATCGCCACCTACGCGCGATCCAACCCTATGTATAACACTCGGTTGCCACCTAGGCGCGACCTTATGTGTCATCATAATCAAAGCTTATCATAGCTTAGCCTATCATGGCAATATCATTATGTTTCTTGGGGTCTTTGTTACCCTGAAACAGCCGATTTATTGGCAATTATCAAATTTACCTTAAGTTGGATTGCTACTCGCATTATGTGGCCAAAGTACTGGGGTGTGGCGTCAATCGAGCTTGATTGCCTATCATGGCCGCTCTCGACCCTGAACACACATGTTCCTAGGAAATACTGAGTCGCGCGAGTGCCCACTTAAGGATTCAGATGGCCTAACTAGAGGTCGATGTACTGCTTATAGTACGGCAACACCAATTACAATTACTTGTAACTTAACAATTGTTTTATTCATGATATCAAGTTACAGGTGATGACCTTCAGAGTTCTCTGAGAAGAATTGAGATGATTACCACATAACATCCTCTCAATCCTTGGGGGCTATATCATATTATCATCAAAAATTTGAAGATAGATCGTCATCAAGTTCTGAAGCTATCAGGATACTCTAAAAGAAGCTCACGAAGTCAGATGATCTTCCAGGTGCGAGTCAAGGCCAAACTTGCACAATTATAAGTCGCGAAACAAGGAAAAGCGCGGCCTAAGCATTCAAGATCAAGAAATACTATGAAGTTCAGGCCACGCTTGGGGGCTAATGTCGGGGGAATACTTTCTGGTTAACCCGCGGCCCAGTGCGACTTACTTACTCGCACGGACAAAGGCCCACTTGGGAGCAAGCCCAATATTGAACCGCCATAAGGGGAAAGTTCTAGAAGACATATCCCGGAGGACGTGAAGACCAAGTAGTCTCCGAGTAGGCCTTTGTGGACATATTCCTTGTGGGGAAGTTTCCTTTGTAACCTAGCGAGCCTCTGTGTATATAAAGAGGACTCGCAGGACTTAGAACGGGTCAAGCTATCAAGCCCTAAACCCTAGTTCATACGGCGAGTACCAGATCGGATCGCCTCCATTGTAACACCTCGATTATCATATCAATACCAATCTAGGGTAGGCAGGAAGTAGGTCTTTTACCTCACATTGAGGGGGCCGAACCTGGGTAAATCTGTGTTGAACTTTGTTCCTGCGATCCCAAGCTCGGAGATGCTTGACTCGCGTAATCCCACACCTACGAAGTCATCTATGACACCTGACGTGACAAACCCACGACAACCGTGACAACACACGTTCGTTGGGAGACCCCAAGAGGAAGGTATGATGTAGTGCATCAGCAGTTTTCCCTTGAAATATGACCAAGGTTTATCGAACCAGGAGGACACGGAGGTTCTTCAGAAGCTTGTCAGCGGCGCAAATGACGTGGAACCTGCACACAACACAAGCAAACTACTTTGCCCCAACGAAACAGAGAGGTTGTCAATCTCTCCGGCTTGCTGAAAACAAAGGATTAAACGTTTTGTGTGGAAAACAGTAATGAGTGCAGAAAGTAACGGAGAACAAATGATTGCAGTTGGTGGTTTTATCAGTATGAGGAAATGGACCGGGGTCCACAGTTCACTAGTGGTGTCTCTCCATAAAAGATAACTAACATGTAGGGTAAACAAATTACAGCTGGGCAATTGACAAATAATGAGCGCATGACAATGCAATATATGACAAGATGATTATTATGAAATTTAATTGGGCATTACAACAAAGTACATAGACTTGCTATCCAACGCATCTATGCCTAAATAATCCACCTTCCGGTTAGCATCCGCACCCCTTCCGGTATTGAGTTGCAAACAACAGATTATTGCATGAAGTAAAGTGTGTAATGTAAACAATGCAAATGACACGTAGACAATGCATCATTGTTTTATCCCTAGTGGCAACAGCACATCCACAACTTTAGTCGTTTCTGTCATCTCGAGCCCAGATTACTGGAGGCATGAATCCACTATCTAGCATAAATACTCCATCTTGGAGTTACAAGCATCTACTAGCAACGGAGAGCATGCAAGATCATAACACAACATAAATACATAGATTGATAAACAACTTGCTCATAGTATCAATATTCATCGGATCCCAGCAAACACAACATGTAGCATTACAATAAGATGATCTTGATCATGTTAGGCAGCTCACAATATCTAAACATGGAGGTACAAGGTGGAGAGACAACCATCTAGCTACTGCTATAGACCCGTAGTTCAAGGATGAACTACTCACGCATCACTCCGGAGGCAGGCATGGCAGTGTAGAGGCCTCCGGTGAGGATCTCCCCTCCGGCAGGGTGCCGGGAAGAGCTTCAGAACCCTCCCGATCTAGGGTTGACGACGGCGGCGATGACGGAACTTTTCGTGGAATATGATCGGTGTTTTTAAGGTTTTCGGGACATCGGGAATATATAGGCGAAAGGGCGGCGTCGGAAGCCAACCGAGGTGGCCACGCCAGGGCTGGGTGCCACCCCCTCCTAGGCCTCGTCCTAGGGTGGCGTGGCTGCCTCGTGGCCCCACTCCGTCTCTGTGGCACCCCCTTCTGGCACAGCTTGTCAGAAGGGCGGTCGCCCCATGCGCCAGCCCAAGATATCTGGCCGCACGTTACGACAATGCAACATAGCGGAAATCATTACACAATCAGGCACAAAGTGCTACAAAAGGGTTTACAAGGCCGTCGAGGCTTTACAAAATATCAAGCCAAGCATGGCCCAACTCAGAGTTTTAACTGGCAGCGGAAGACATAAATGAGGCAACGGCTTGGAGCGGCTCCATTCCACAGGTATCTGGCTGGGCTACTGATCCTAGCATGCTTCTGCTCCTGGTCCTTGCTAACGGGAAGTTGAGTCCTCGCCAAAATCTGGCCACAATCACAAGGCCCGTGAGTACATTATTATGCACTCAGCAAGTATCGGCCCTCACCACAAACAATCGAACAATCATGCAACAAGGTATACACTGGAAATAAAATCCTACAACATGTCAAGGTGTACTCTAGATACATGACATAAAAGTAGCATGGCATGGACAACCAAACATGTCATAAGCAAGCAACGGGGGTATCACCAGTACAGAGTCCAAGCCAGTTGGGGTTGGATCGTGCACCAGCAATCAAACAAAGGGCTTACCTGTGACGAGTAAACGAGTATACCAGTTGGTACCAAATAATACACAACAGCACCTGTGATCACTGCTAGGCCCACTGGCCTCATCATTTCACTCTGGGCACGCACGGTTGATGTGGGATCTGGCCTAACTATAGGCTTCCCAACGCATCACACCGCCATCCCTAAACTTGGTTCACAATCACATCTCAAGGCAACATTCCCTGCATCATCTTATTTGTTCATTTAGTGAAATCAGGTCATTCGTCATTCTTTCAAACAGACTTATGTTTAACCTCCTGACTCGACATAGACAATAGTGTGACCGACACTGAACTGTTGTTCCATAACCTTGGAACGAGGCTAGATATCCAGATTTGACACTCTCGAGAGGTTGCAATACTTCACTCATCCAAGTGGATCATTAACAACCGGTACTTTAGGATCACGTCCTTAAGACGGTCTGATACACTCACTCAACTGTTCATGCCATCAAGACACTCCCTATATAGCCACCGACATAACTATATGCCTTATGCAGAAGTGAATCCGGCACGTCCCCAACCCTTGAGCGACGCCTAGCTCCGAAACCTTCGCAAGACTAGCCCCGACCAACTACGGTAACTGACTAGACTTGCCAAAAAGGGTGGCATCAAAGGAGGCTCAATAGGATTACGTAGGTCAAGGCCCGCCCATATGAGCGACTGTGGTAGTGCTTTCGATGTTCAGATTAGTGGCACTATGGACTGACCCTATCGAAGTTTGGAGGGGGTGTTTCATTTAATCAAGTTTCATCATAACAAGTTCAAACAACAGAGGATTAGTCCAACACAACAATCATAATATCATAATAATATATCAACAAACAACAAGACATTAGCAACATAATAATTCAAGCAATAGTTTGTTTGTATTAACTGCGTGACTATGGCGGTTCCTCCAGCCGGCGTCACCACAGATCAATTACGAATTATGGTTTAGTCAGTTTGCGTCGACCGGGTGACTATCGTGGCGATCCCGCCAACAAGCGCCACCACAGATCAACTAGTTGGTTAGCGTCGACCGGGTGACTATCGTGGCGATCCCGCCAACAAGCGCCACCACAGATCAACTACAAAATATAGCTTAGTTGGTTTGATCGGACGACTGTGGTGGTTCCTCCAGCCAGCGCCATCGCAGATTAATTACAAAGTTGGTGAGGCATGTAGCCTCCAAACAATGAACCGAAAAGCAATCATAAGAAAGAAAGCATCCATTCCACTCGAGGATTAACCTGATGTGGTGTCAGCAATCTTGGCAAAAAGAACCAAATGGAAAGTCAGCTCCCAAGCGTCGCAGTCCGGGTGGCTTACGCCAACCATATTTGACGGAGGGATAAGAAGCAAATAACTCTTTTGGCAAATGCCCCCAACCCCGAGGATCATAAGACGACATTCGTCCGCTCCTCACCTCGGCGAAGAAGAAGAAGCAAACAATCATAGGGACACATGTTTTATAGTTGTTTATTTAGAGGGTTCGACAAAGCCACGCAAGTGCGAGGCACACAGATAATTCACACATCATTCTAATGCATACATGGATGATGAATATAACACGGCAGGAGCAATAATCGAAGCAACATATTAAACAAGAATAACAAACAAACATGCAATAATAAAATAGGGTACATACAGAAAATATAACACTCGGTATGGCAATCAACAAATAAACAAACATTGAGGGACTGCTCATAGCAAGGGTTTAGCTTGCCTCCGAAGATCGACACCATTTGGCTCGGGAAAACACGGACGCGTCACGGGTCAGGGTCTCGGTTTACCGGTTACCGCGGAATACCTACGCATGCACACAAAGGTGCTGAACATACAAGTATTTTACAAAAATGTAAAACCTATACTACTAGATAGAGCTGCTCAAAATACGAATTTACAAATTTGATTCGCTCCAAACGGAGCTACGGATCAAGAGATATTGACGAGCGATGGTTAGTTAACTGCTGCTCACCAGAAAAAAAACAGACCACTCGGGAGAAAAAAAATGGTGGGCCGTCGGCCACGCGACTGGGCCGCTTGACGGGCCGGCCGGCCTGCTGCGCTGAGGCGCTGGGCTGCTCGCGCAGTTCTCCGGAATATGCCTTCCGAGTGGGAAAACGGAAAGCAGCGACGACGCTTCCACTTATCCCGACAGGTGGGGCCGGGGCCCACCTGTCGGTGACTCCTTCTCTTCTCCTCTCTTTTTTTCTTTTTCTCCTCTTCTCTCCTTTCTTCTTCCCGCACGGGCGGCTCGGGAGAGGCCCATGCGCCGACGATGCCATCGCCGGCGTCGGCTGCTGGGAGGGACGGGGCAACGCCACGGCGGGGACGGGCTGGCGGCGGAGGACCGCGGCCGGGGAGAGCGGCTTCAGCGTCTTGGACGCTTCCCTCGTGTCGGGCGCGAGCTCGCCAGCTCGGCCATGGCGGGAGGCACGGGTGGCTGGCCGCGCCGACCGCTGGCTGGCCAGGGAGCCAGGCCGACGGCGGAGAAGGGCGCGTCGCGCCTTGCGGCGCTCGGGAAGGAGCTCCAGAGGGCAGGGAAGGCTCGGTCGCAGGCACGCCGCGAGCTCCCGAGCACGGCAATGGCGGCCGCGCTTCGATCTCCCGCCTCCGCTGCTTCTAGGACGAACCGAGAGTGGGGATGGGATGGCGGCGGCGAACCGCGGCCAGGGGAGAGGCTAGGGGTGCGGGGAGGCTTGCGTTTCTCGGGTGCTTCCTCGACATGGTCATGGCGACCACGGCCGACGCTCGAGCTCGGCTCGGTTTCGCTCGTTGGAAAACGAGGAGAGCTTCTGGGAAAGGAGGGAGAGGTGCTCGAGCAGGGGAGGGAAGAGTGAGGGTGCTGGGGTGTGAGAGGGCTCGGGCTGCTCTTCATATGGTCATGAGCAAGGAGGGACGACCAACCACGTGCCCATGGCACTGTATCGTCGGTGGAAGGGATGGCAACGACTCTGGCTCAAAACAGGGGAGCAGTGGATGGTCTAGCTACAGATGGGGTGCGGTTGGGACACGGGGAACAGAGGAGACCCGGTGTACAGGGACACACAGTGCGCGCGCTAGCGTTCGGCACGCGCCACGAGTGGCATCGACACGTTCCCGTCAACTCGGGGCTCCAAACGCGATGGGGTTTTTACCACTGTACGCCAAGATCAAAACTCTACAACTTTGGTGACTAAAGTTTTTGCAATTTCGAAAGTTGGTGCGACTAGAAGTTTTGAAAAACAGTACTGGTCAAATTTGAAATTGATTGTTTGAGGAGGCAAATGATTTTTGGTTTGGTCAAGACTTTGCCCAGAGGTGTGGCCCCTCCTAGTGCTTGTATCTAGGTGTCCTCCTCCCACTACAAAAATCATTTGGCTTGGTTTTGAAAGCATTTGGATTTTAGGGCAGAAACTTGGATAGAGGAAACGTCAAATATTTTCTTGAAAAGGTATCAAATATTTTTGCATAAATGGGCCACATACTGCCTAGGGGTCATCCCCTAATTTTTGTAGAATTTTTGGAGACATAAAAATAGGGGTTCCTTTGGAAGTTGCAAATAGGCAAGAAAAGAGCACTACAAAGGAAATACCTCAAATATTGCTCAAATGAGGTTGGTACAGTGGAGTGAAATGTTCAGGAGGTGGAAACATGCCTCTTCCCAAAATTGCATAATTTCTGGATGAGTGGAAGGTGTCTAGACAATTTCTGGATCGAAAATGGCATATTAGAGAATCTGAATAAACTTGGGAGTATTGCATGGGACTATGAGATATTTTTCCATGGGAGTGATGTATATGCATGAGGAAACCATATGGTAGCTCGGTAGAATTTATTCCAAGCTGAGATTACGGTGGAGGCTTTAGTAGGACATGCAGAAGGGTTTTTGCAATATCCAGATGGAACCAATGTTTAGCAGACAAAACCATGTCATGGAATTATGGTGGAGGTCGACAAAGATCGAGGATTGTTGGGAATTTTACTAGGAGAGCGAAACCAAAGTCAAATCAAAGACCAACGGGTTCGAAGAAAACAATTTGAAACCCGAAAAGTTTTTCCGGCGTCCAAAATTTAATTTAAAATTCAGTCTAAATTTTCGGGGTGTTACAAACCTTTCCCCCTTAAAAAGAATCTCGTCCCGAGATTCGGAGACTTATAGAGATTCCCGGGGTTACACAAGATATTTCTTGTACGGTCTTAATATACCCCTATATTTAAAACCGTTTTGCATAAACTTTTCTACAACCACTATAATTGGAATCGCATAGAAAGATCAACACTCAACGAGATTTTTCCTAAAACCTGGTATCTTCAAGGCTCGATATTTTTATCGCACTTAATACATTCTAGAGATGGCATGGTAGGGGCTCATACAATCATTCAAATAGGATCTACCACCACGGTATATAAATATAAGTTAGGGTTTTTGCTTAAACGATCACACAAGGCAAGACACTCATAAACAACACAACCATGGCAAAAGCAAACAAGCATGTCTACAACAAGCTAACATTCAACAAAACAGAGTTTGAACTTGGGTAAGTAGTTACCCAAAATTTTATAAACAAAAGGATTGGGATATGCTATCATATCCTCTCATCTAGGGTTTTATTTTGGAAAAGCTATATATACACTTTCATGCATACATAGGTTTTGAAAAATTTAAGGTTTCTTTTAGGAGAAGGATGTTTGTGCCACCCCAAAATGGGCTCACAAGCATCTAGATTTTGAGGGGTAGGGCCACACACCAAAATTTGTTTTTGCAAAGATTTTTCCCTATGGAATGCCATAGATACGAGGGAAGAACTTTCGGGGTATCTCCTTGCACTGAAGTAATTGTAGAGTTCTAGCTGGAGTAGAACTTGCATCATCAATTTCGGGAGTTGTCCATCCGTGTACAGTTCGTGTTTTGCAGCAAGATTAAATGGTAGGGATACAAGCGTGGGTAAAAGAATTTCTACTTGTAGCAAAACATCATTTTATGAAATATTTCTGCATTTTATGGCCCAAAACAAAATGGCTGCAGCAGTATGGCATAATCATTTCAACCATACCGTATAGGCAAGCACCGGTAGGCATAGACAGAAAACACTCTACAAAAATCCTTCTGTGTTCCAGCGAGGAAGAACACTCAACAAGCATTTTTAAGGCTTGGGAGGGAGTTGCTCGTGGAGGGCTCGGGCCCCTTTCTCTAACATGCGTCCAGACAAGGTTCATATTGGGTGAGGAACCTTGGGGTACTACATGTAGGAGTTTTTTCAAACCTATGCGCGAGCCAACATTAAGTGAGCGGGACACCGTGGTTACAGTGTCTCATCAAATACTTCCACTTAATAGTTAAACTTGTGCAACACACACAAAATAATTTGCATACTACAAAATAATCCCATTCAAAGTTTGCATGAACTCACAGGTGGTTATATGCGTCTGGGTTCACATATACTGTCCCTGTTTTAAGTGATCTGTCGTTTCTTCAAAACCTTTAGCTGAAGAAAAGGCATGACGTTCCATCATGTGTCAACCAAGTGGTTAACAAGAGGATAAGAACACCAAGTTTTATTTCGGCTGATTCGACATCCGCCAGAAAACAGACAACAAAACAAACAAGCTCACGACTTCTCACCTACCATCCTACAAGCGTCACTCAGACTAAACAGGGGTTCTACTCTGCTGGATGTCCTCTGGCTCTGGGTGTAGAATGAGATAAGAATGCGGGATTCCTTTGCGGGATCCTGCTTCAAGAAAGTTGGGTTGCTAAGGATAGCAGGCGAGGGTGGGGTTAAACGGCAGCTAGGACTGGGTCTCATATAAGCTGGGTTGTGTCGATTCCTTCTCATGGAAGAAACCGGTGAGCCTCACTCGGGGATTGGGACAAGTCCTACTGCACCATACTGTTGACCAACAATAGCCATGCCGGTTAGGCGGAGATGGGTCAAATCCATCGGGCTCCTTGTCGGGCAAAAGTAAGGCTGGGCTTTCCATGCTAGGGTAGTCTACAGCTAGCCTGGTGCTCTGATACCATGCTCTGTGGCACCCCCTTCTGGCACAGCTTGTCAGAACGGCGGTCGCCCCGTGCGCCAGCCCAAGATATCTGGCCGCACGTTACGACAATGCAACATAGCGAAAATCATTACACAATCAGGCACAAAGTGCTACAAAAGGGTTTACAAGGCCGTCGAGGCTTTACAAAATATCAAGCCAACCATGGCCCAACTCAGAGTTTTAACTGGCAGCGGAAGACATAAATGAGGCAACGGCTTGGAGCAGCTCCATTCAACAGGTATCTGGCTGGGCTACTGATCCTAGCATGCTTCTGCTCCTGGTCCTTGCTAAGGGGAAGTTGAGTCCTTGCCAAAATCTGGCCACAATCACAAGGCCCGTGAGTACATTATTATGCACTCAGCAAGTATCGCCCCTCACCACAAACAATCAAACAATCATGCAACAAGGTATACACTGGAAATAAAATCCTACAACATGTCAAGGTGTACTCTAGATACATGACATAAAAGTAGCATGGCATGGACAACCAAACATGTCATAAGCAAGCAACGGGGGTATCACCAGTACAGAGTACAAGCCAGGTGGGGTTGGATCGTGCACCGGCAATCAAACAAAGGGCTTACCTGTGACGAGTAAACGAGTGTACCAGTTGGTACCAAATAAGACACAACAGCACCTGTGATCACTGCTAGGCCCACTGGCCTCATCATTTCACTCTGGGCACGCACGGTTGATGTGGGCTCTGGCCTAACTATAGGCTTCCCAACGGATAACACCGCCATCCCTAAACTTGGTTCACAATCACATCTCAAGGCAACATTCCCTGCATCATCTCATTTGTTCATTTAGTGAAATCAGGTCGTTCATCATTCTTTCAAACAGACTTATGTTTAACCTCCTGACTCGACAAAGACACTAGTGTGACCGACACTGAACTGTTGTTCCATAACCTTGGAACGAGGCTAGATATCCAGATTTGACACTCTCGAGAGGTTGCAATACTTCACTCATCCAAGTGGATCATTAACAACCGGTACTTTAGGATCACGTCCTTAAGACGGTCTGATACACTCACTCAACCGTTCACGCCATCAAGACACTCCCTATATAGCTACCGACATAACTATATGCCTTATGCAGAAGTGAATCCGGCACGTCCCCAACCCTTGAGCGACGCCTAGCTCCGGAACCTTCGCAAGACTAGCCCCGACCAACTATGGTAACCGACTAGACTTGCCAAAAAGGGTGGCATCAAAGGAGGCTCGATAGGATTACGTAGGTCAAGGCCCGCCCATATGAGCGACAGTGGTAGTGCTTTCGATGTTCAGATTAGTGGCACTATGGACTGACCCTATCGAAGTTTGGAGGGGGTGTTTCATTTAATCAAGTTTCATCATAACAAGTTCAAACAACAGAGAATTAGTCCAACACAACAATCATAATAATATATCAACAAACAACAAGACATTAGCAACATAATAATTCAAGCAATAGTTTGTTTGTATTAACTGCGTGACTATGGCGGTTCCTCCAGCCGGCGTCACCACAGATCAATTACGAATTATGGTTTAGTCGGTTTGCGTCGACCGGGTGACTATCGTGGCGATCCCGCCAACAAGCGCCACCACAGATCAACTAGTTGGTTAGTGTCGACCGGGTGACTATCGTGGCGATCCCGCCAACAAGCGCCACCATAGATCAACTACAAAATATAGCTTAGTTGGTTTGATCGGACGACTGTGGCGGTTCCTCCAGCCAGCGCCCTCGCAGATTAATTACAGAGTTGGTGAGGCATGTAGCCTCCAAACAATGAACCGAAAAGCAATCATAAGAAAGAAAGCATCCATTCCACTCGAGGATTAACCTGATGTGGTGTCAGCAATCTTGGCAAAAAGAACCAAATGGAAAGTCAGCTCCCAAGCGTCGCAGTCCGGGTAGCTTACGCCAACCATATTTGACGGAGGGATAAGAAGCAAATAACTCTTTTGGCAAATGCCCCCAACTCCGAGGATCATAAGACGACATTCGTCCGCTCCTCACCTCGGCGAAGAAGAAGAAGCAAACAATCATAGGGACACATGTTTTATAGTTGTTTATTTAGAGGGTTCGACAAAGCCACACAAGTGCGAGGCGCAGATAATTCACACATCATTCTAATGCATACATGGATGATGAATATAACACGGCAGGAGCAATAATCGAAGCAACATATTAAACAAGAATAACAAACAGACATGCAATAATAAAACAGAGTACAGATAGAAAATATAACACTCGGTATGGCAATCAACAAATAAACAAACAACATTGAGGGACTGCTCATAGCAAGGGTTTAGCTTGCCTCTGAAGATCGACACCATTTGGCTCGGGAAAACACGGACACGTCACGGGTCAGGGTCTCGGTTTGCCGGTTACCGCGGAATAACTACGCATGCACACAAAGGTGCTGAACATACAAGTATTTTACAAAATGTAAACCTATACTACTGGATAGAGCTGCTCAAAATACGAATTTACAAATTTGATTCGCTCCAAACGGAGCTACGGATCAAGAGATATTGACGAGGGACGGTTAGTTAACTGCTGCTCACCAGAAAAAACAGACCGCTTGGGAGAAAAAAAACATGGCGGGCCGTCGGCCGCGCGACTGGGCCGCTTGACGGGCCGGCCGGCCTGCTGCGCTGAGGCGCTGGGCTGGGCTGCTCGCGCAGTTCTCTGGAATAAGCCTTCCGAGTGGGAAAACGGAAAGCAGCGACGGCGCTTCCACTTATCCCGACAGGTGGGGCCGGGGCCCACCTGTCGGTGACTCCTTCTCTTCTCCTCTCTTTTTTTCTTTTTCTCCTCTTCTCTCCTTTCTTCTTCCCGCACGGGCGGCTCGGGAGAGGCCCAGGCGCCGACGATGCCGTCGCCGGCGTCGGCTGCTGGGAGGGACGGGGCAAGGCCACGGCGGGGACGGGATGGCGGCGGAGGACCGTGGCCGGGGAGGGCGGCTTCGGCGTCGTGGACGCTTCCCTTGCGTCGGGCGCGAGCTCGCCGGCTCGGCCATGGCGGGAGGCACGGGTGGCTGGCCGCGCCGACCGCTGGCTGGCCAGGGAGCCAGGCCGACGGCGGGGAAGGGCGCGTCGCGCCTTGCGTCGCTCGGGAAGGAGCTCCAGAGGGCAGGGAAGGCTCGGTCGCAGGCACGCCGTGAGCTCCCGAGCACGACAATGGCGGCCGCGCTTCGATCTCCCGCCTCCGCTGCTTCTAGGATGAACCGAGAGTGGGGATGGGATGGCGGCGGCGAACCGCGGCCAGGGGAGAGGCTAGGGGTGCGGGGAGGCTGGCGTTGCTCGGGTGCTTCCTCGACATGGTCATGGTGACCACGGCCGACGCTCGAGCTCGGCTCGGTTTCGCTCGTTGGAAAACGAGGAGAGCTTCTGGGAAAGTAGGGAGAGGTGCTCGAGCAGGGGAGGGAAGAGTGAGGGTGCTGGGGTGCGAGAGGGCTCGGGCTGCTCTTCATATGGTCATGAGCAAGGAGGGACGACCAACCACGTGCCCATGGCACTGTATCGTCGGTGGAAGGGATGGCAACGACTCTGGCTCAAACCAGGGGAGCAGTGGATGGTCTAGCTACAGATGGGGTGCGGTTGGGACACGGGGAACAGAGGAGACCCGGTGTACAGGGACACACAGTGCGCGCGCTAGCGTTCGGGGCGCGCCACGAGTGGCATCGACACGTTCCCGTCGACTCGGGGCTCCAAACGCGATGGGGTTTTCACCACTGTACGCCAAGATCAAAACTCTACAACTTTGGTGACTAAAGTTTTTGCAATTTCGAAAGTTGGTGCGACTAGAAGTTTTGAAAAATAGTACTGGTCAAATTTGAAATTGATTGTTTGAGGAGGCAAATGATTTTTGGTTTGGTCAAGACTTTGCCCAGAGGTGTGGGCCCTCCTAGTGCTTGTATCTAGGTGTCCTCCTCCCACTACAAAAATCATTTGGCTTGGTTTTGAAAACATTTGAATTTTAGGGCAGAAACTTGGACAGAGGAAAAGTCAAATATTTTCTTAACAAGGTATCAAATATTTTTTCATAAATGGGCCACATACTGCCTAGGGGTCATCCCCTAATTTTTGTAGAATTTTTGGAGACATAAAAATAGGGGTTCCTTTGGAAGTTGCAAATAGGCAAGAAAAGAGCACTACAAAGGAAGTACCTCAAATATTGCTCAAATGAGGTTGGTACAGTGGAGTGAAATGTTCAGGAGGTGGAATCATGCCTCTTCCCAAAATTGCATAATTTCTGGATGAGTGGAAGGTGTCTAGACAATTTCTGGATCGAAAATGGCATATTAGAGAATCTGAATAAACTTGGGAGTATTGCATGGGACTATGAGATATTTTTCCATGGGAGTGATGTATATGCATGAGGAAACCATATGGTAGCTCGGTAGAATTTATTCCAAGCTGAGATTGCGGTGGAGGCTTTAGTAGGACAGGCAGAAGGGTTTTTGCAATATCCAGATGGACCCAATGTTTAGCAGACAAAACCATGTCATGGAATTATGGTGGAGGTTGACAAAGATCGAGGATTGTTGGGAATTTTTCTAGGAGAGCGAAACCAAAGTCAAATCAAATACCAACGGGTTCGAAGAAAACATTTAGAAACCCGAAAAGTTTTTCCGGCGTCCAAAATTTAATTTAAAATTCGGTCTAAATTTTCGGGGTGTTACAGTCTCCCCTTCTGGCTTCTGGAGTCTTCCGATGAGATATTTGCACACGTTGAGTTTCGTCCAATTCCGAGAATATTTTGCGACTAGCCTTTCTGAAGGAGAAAACAGCAGAAAACAGGAACTGGCACTTCGGCATCTTGGTAATAGGTTAGTCCCAAAAATGCATAAAAATGCTATGAAGTGTAAATAAACATGTAGCAATTGGTATAATAACAGCATGGAACATCAAAAATTATAGATACGTTTGAGACGTATCAAGCATCCCCAAGCTTAGTTCCTGCTGTCCTCGAGTAGGTAAACGATAAAAACAACATAATTTTTGAAGTGACATGCTACCAACATAATCTTGATCAAATAGTAATGCAAAGCACATGAACTGAATGAAGTGATCCAAGTCAATGGTCTATAGTTTGCTAACAAGTAAACAAGGAGTAAACAAAATGAATCATACAAGTGCAAACTTTCATGAATAATACTTTGGAGACAATGGAGCTATAAGAGTTTGCATAAAAGTTAGCTCACAAAGCAATAGATTCTAAATGAAAGTGTTTGACTAACACAAAGGAAGATTTAGTTTCAGCACTGGCTTCAACTTTAACATATTTATCTCATGGATATTGTCAAGGCAAAGTAATGCAATAAGTCAAACATATCATTATATAACAACTGTTGTACCAAAGTTGACACTAGTGTTTGCTTGTGGAGATAGAAAGAAGTAGGAAAACTGACTCAACAATAAAGTAAAAGAAAGGCCCTTCGCAGAGGGAAGCAGGGATTAAATCATGTGCTAGAGCTTTTTAAGTTTTTGAAAGCATATAGAGAGTATAAAAATATATTTTGAGAGGTGTGTGTTAGTGGTCAACGAATCAGTAAATAGACAATACTTTAAGTCACAAGTTAACCAGACCTTACAAGAGCGGCTCCCATGAAGGACGTTATTTCTACCAGCGGGTAGATCATCCCTCGTTCTCTTTTGTTTACACACTTATGAACATTGCTTGACTGATTTCTCAGGGGCAAAAAGATGTGAAGAGAATTAATGGTTAAAGTTGTAATTAATTGGGACTGGGCACCCCGTTGCCAGCTCTTTTTGCAAAATTATTGGATAAGCGGATGTATATGCCACTAGTCCAGGTGTAAAGTCTGATCAACAAGTGAAATAAAGACCATCTACCACATCCTCATGAGCTTGTAAACAGTGACACAAAAAGGAGTTGTAACAGTTTTGAATATTTTAAAGGTAGCACATGAAAAATTTACTTGGAATGGCAGGAAAATACCACATAATAGGTAGTTATGGTGGACACAGATGGCATGGATTTTGGCTCAAGGGTTTTGGATGCACAAGCAGCATTCCCGCTTAGTACAGAGTTTAGGCTAGCAAGGTTATTTAAGCAAACACAGACTGTCAACCGGTACAGCAAGAACTCATATAAAAAACATGCTTGAAAAATTACAAGACTCCACATTGTCTTCCTTGTTAACCAAAACCTTTCACTAGAAAATATCTAGACTTTGGAACTACCAATGATACAAATCAAATATCAACAAGCTTTACAGTAGTTCTTCACTAATAGCCTTTACTTACATGATGCACAAGTCTAAACATTACTTACTTGGTAACTCAAAACAATTGACAAGTATCAAATTACTCAAGACAGTGATCTACAAGACTTATGTAAGCATTTTATACCACTACCACATGCATAGCATTTTCTGTTCCAACCAAACACCAATCAACTTATTTGAACAACTCTCCAAACAAATATAAGTGAAGCAAGAGAGTACTTTCTTCAAAAGAAACTAATAGCTCTGACAAGAGATATATGAAAACAGAGAGCTAGAAGCTTTAGCAGTAGCTAGAAGAATACTCAACAAATATAAGTGAAAACAAGAGTATTCCAATGAAAAAGCGGAGCGTGTCTCTCTCCCAAACAAGAGTGCTAGGATCCAACAAGTATAGAGCAGCAAACAAAACAAAAACAAACTGAAAACAAAAGCACACTGACGCTCCAAGAAAAGTACATATAATGTGAAGAAATAAAAATATAGTCTCACTAGAGATGACCTGATAGTTTGTTGATGAAGAAGGGGATGCCTTGGGCATCCCCAAGCTTAGACGCTTGAGTCTTCTTGAATATATTGGGGAGATCCATGGGAGCTTCCCCAAGCTTAAGCTTTTCACTCTTCTTGATCTTATAATATCATCCTCCTCTCTTAACACTTGAAAACTTCCTTCACACCAAAACTCAACATTTTTCTCATTAGCGGGTTAGTGCATCAAAACAAATAATCTCACTTGTTCTGTAAGGACACAAATTCATAAGCAATCATTTTCAAACATTAGCTACTGTTACTAGGCTTAAGTGATGCTCTTTCACCTTAAAAGAAACCACTCAACACTTGTAAAAGATAGAATGCAAAACAAAGACAGAATCTGTCAAAACCAGAACAGTCCGTAAAGATGATTTTTTCGGGACACTTACGTCGCTCAAATCGAAAAACTTTAGTCGTACGAAAGTTGCGTACATATCTCAGGAACACGCACAAAAATTGGCAGATTTTTCAAATTTTCTGATTTTCTACGGCGAGAAACGGTGACGTTCCAGAAATCTGTTCCTGTGCAGTAATCCAAATATAGGTACCATCTTGTCATAAGAGACTTTTCTTGGCACAACAAAACAGCAAATAAAAGATACAAAGGAGTTTTTACAGAAGTAAACATGCTCCTTGACTCAAAAAGAAAAATAACAGAAAGTAAAAAAATGGGTTGCCTCCCATAAGCGCTTCTCTTTAATGCCTTTTAGCTAGGCATGAAACATGAATCAAGTATTGTCAAGACCAAAAACATCAACATTATAACTTGCCCTAACAATAGTATCAAAAGGGTGTTTCATCCTTCTTCTAGGGAAGTGTTCCATACCTTTCCTGAGTGGGAATTGAAATTTTATATTCCCTCTTTCATATCAATAACAGCACCAACAGTTCTAAGAAAAGGTCTTCCCAACACAATAGGACAAGAAGGATTGCATTCAATATCCAAAACCACAAAATCAACAGGGACAAGGTTATTGTTAACCATAATAAGAACATTATCAACTCTCCCCAAAGGTTTCTTCATAGAAGAATCAGCAAAGTGAACATCCAAATAACATTTTTCCAAAGGTGCAAGATCAAGGATATCATAAAGCTTTTTAGGCATAACAGAAATACTAGCACCAAGATCACACAAAGCATTGCAATCAAAATCATTCACTTTCATTTTAATGATGGGCTCCCAACCATCATCTAACTTCCTAGGGATAGAAGCTTCACGTTTTAATTTCTCTTCCCTAGCATGCATGAGAGCATTGATGATATGTTTAGTAAAAGCCATATTTATTTCACTAGCCTTAGGACTCTTAGCTAGCTTTTGCAAGAACATAATGACTTCAGTTATATTACAACCATCAAAATCAAAATTATTATCATCAAAGGTAATGGAACCATTATCTCCTACACTCCTAAAAATTTCAGCACTTTTATCAGGAGCAATTTTAGTGCTATCAGGCAGTTTAAAGCTTTTTGCAGCAGAAGTGGAGACATTTCCAACACCAATTATCTTTCCATTAACAGTAGGAGGTTTACTAGCACTTGAGGTATCAACATTTTCAGTAGTAAAAATAGTGCAAACTCTAGCCACACTATTCTGTTTAGCAATTTCAGCTTCTTTTTCCTCTCTTTCCCATCTATCATGCAACTCAGCTAGCATTCTTATATTGTTATCAATTTTAACTTGTATAGCATTGAGAGTTTTGCTCTCTTTAACATCATGAGGCAGCACCTTTATTTTTAAGAAATCAACATCATGAACAAGACTATCAACCTTAGCAGCAAGAATATCAATTTTTCCTAGCTTTTCCTCAACAGTTTTATTGAAAGTAGTTTGTGTGCTAATAAAATCCTTAAGCATAACTTCAAGATCAGAGGGCACACTCTTATTGTTGTTGTAGGAATTACCATAAGAATTACCATAAGCATTGCTACCATTAGAAGGATATGGCCTATAGTTGCTATTACCAAAATTATTCCTGTAGGCATTGTTGTTGAAGTTATTATTTTTAATGAAGTTCACATCAACATTCCCTTCTTGTGCAACCAATGAAGCTAAAGGAACATTATTTGGATCAATAGTAGCATGACCATTCGAAAGCATAGACATAATGGCATCAACCTTATCATTCAAAGAGGAGATCTCCTCAACAGAATTTACCTTCTTACCTGTTGGAGTTCTTTCGGTGTGCCATTCAGAATAGTTTACCATCATATCATCAAGAAGCTTTGTTGCAGCACCCAAAGTGATGGACATAAAGGTCCCTCCAGCAGCTGAATCCAATAAATTCCTTGAAGAAAAATTCAATCCTGCATAAAAGGTTTGAATAATCATCCAAGTAGTCAGTCCATGAGTGGGACAATTCTTAACCAATGATTTCATTCTTTCCCAAGCTTGGGCAACATGCTCATTATCAAATTGCTTAAAGTTCATAATGCCACTTCTCAAAGATATGATTTTAGCAGGAGGATAATATTTTCCAATGAAAGCATCTTTACACTTAGTCCAAGAATCAATACTATTTCTAGGCAAAGATAGCAACCATTCTTTAGCTCTTCCTCTCAAGGAGAAAGGAAATAATTTCAGTTTAATAATATCACCCTCTACCTCTTTATACTTTTGCATATCACATAGCTCAACAAAATTATTAAGGTGAGCAGCAGCATCATCAGTACTAACACCAGAAAATTGCTCTTTCATAACAAGATTTAACAGTGCAGGTTTAATTTCATAGAACTCTGCTGTGGTAGCAGGAGGAGCAATAGGTGTGCATATGAAATCATTGTTGTTTGTGCTAGTGAAGTCACACAACTTAGTGTTTTCAGGATTACTCATTTTAGCAAAATTAAAACAGAACAAGAAAATAACAAACCGAAATAAACTAAATGCAGGATTTTTTTTTGTGTTTTTGGGTTTTAACAGCAAACAAGATAAAATAAAATAAACTAAGCAAGACAAAAACAAAGTAATGAGATTGGAAGTGTGAGACTCCCCTATCTGGAGATTCCAGTGTCCCCGGCAACGGCGCCAGAAAAATGGCTGATGCTACTTTTAATGGCGTGTTGACGGGAAAGTATTTGATGATGAAGATTTGAAGTCCCCGGCAACGGTGCCAGAAAAATGTCTTGATGACATGTTAACGGTAGAGTGTTTTATTACTTCCCAGCAACAGCACATAAGATCTGCTTGTTGAGCGTGACAACACATGTTCGTTGGGAGACCCCAAGAGGAAGGTATGATGTAGTGCAGCAGCAGTTTTTCCTTGAAATATGACCAAGGTTTATCGAACCAGGAGAACACGGAGGTTCTTCAGAAGGTTGTCAGTGGCGCAACTGACGTGGAACCTACACACAACACAAGCAAACTACTTTTCCCCAACGAAACAGAGAGGTTGTCAATCTCTCCGGCTTGCTGAAAATAAAGGATTAAATGTATTATGTGGAAAACAGTAATAAGTGCAGAAAGTAATAGAGAACAAATGATTGCAGTTGGTGGTTTTATCAGTATGAGGAAATGGACCGGGGTCCACAGTTTACTAGTGGTGTCTCTCCATAAAAGATAACTAACATGTTGGGTAAACAAATTACAGCTGGGCAATTGAAAAATAATGAGCGTATGACAATGCAATATATGACAAGATGATTATTATGAGATTTAATTGGGCATTACAACAAAGTACATAGACTTGCTATCAAACGCATCTATGCCTAAATAATCCACCTTCCGTTTAGCATCCGCACCCCTTCCGGTATTGAGTTGCAAACAACAGATTATTGCATGAAGTAAAGTGTGTAATGTAAACAATGCAAATGACACGTAGACAATGCATCATTGTTTTATCCCTAGTGGCAATAGCACATCCACAACCTTAGTCGTTTCTATCATCTCGAGCCCAGATTACTGGAGGCATGAACCCACTATCTAGCATAAATACTCCCTCTTGGAGTTACAAGCATCTACTTGGCCAAAGCATCTACTAGCAACGGAGAGCATGCAAGATCATAAACAACATAAATAGATAGATTGATAAACAACTTGCTCATAGTATCAATATTCATCGGATCCCAGCAAACACAACATGTAGCATTACAATAAGATGATCTTGATCATGTTAGGCAGCTCACAAGATCTAAACATGGAGGTACAAGGTGGAGAGACAACCATCTAGCTACTGCTATGGACCCATAGTCCAAGGATGAACTACTCACGCATCACTCCGGAGGCAGGCATGGCGGTGTAGAGGCCTCCGGTGAGGATCTCCCCTTCGGCACGGTGTTGGGAAGAGTTTCAGAACCCTCCCGATCTAGGGTTGACGACGGCGGCGGCGACGGAACTTTTCGTGGAATATGATCAGTATTTTTAAGGTTTTCGGGACATCAGGAATATATAGGCGAAAGGGGGGCGTTGGGAGCCAACCGAGGTGGCCACGCCAGGGGTGGGCGCCACCCCCTCCTAGGCCGCGCCCTAGGGTGGGGTGGCTGCCTCGTGGCCCCACTCCGTCTCCCCTTCTGGCTTCTGGAGTCTTCCGATGAGATATTTGTACACGTTGATTTTCGTCCAATTCCGAGAATATTTTGCGACTAGCCTTTCTGAAGGAGAAAAACAGCAGAAAACAGGAACTAGCACTTCGGTATCTTGTTAATAGGTTAGTCCCAGAAAATGCATAAAAATGCTATGAAGTGTAAATAAAACATGTAGCAATTGGTATAATAACAGCATGGAACATCAAAAATTATAGATACGTTTGAGACGTATCAACCTATAGTAGGGGAGAAACCGAGTTCACCAGTCAATCTTTATCTATTTTGGAAACTTCTGCTGGGACACCGACATCCTGCCTGATTAAGTACCGACACACCTAGCTGTTGCTACTCCGGTGTGGTACTACTATTTTGCTTATTTCAGGTACCGGCCAACAGTAATATCACAAAAGCAGCGTTCAGTTCTGGTCGCCCCTAGCCCGTGGGCTGTCACGAACCAACCTCTCACGACAAAATCACAAAACACTGACATATCGACAGCGAGGTCTTTGGAAACCATCTAACTCGATGGACTAAACATGATGAAATATTAGACCATCTCCACCGATGCTCCATAGATCCATCCATCTGTCGCCTCGCCATGCCTGGAACTTCTTTGGTTGCTGTGCGTGGGACCTCATAACACGTGCCGCACACAACACAGCTAGCGAGCAACATCGAGACTATCACCAAGTTGGACCCAATGAGGAGCAGAAGGTGCCGATAAGCAGTTTCGAGCAAGGTTTCACTGTAAATACTAGCAGACAAGTTTTTAGGGGTTTTTGATATGACAGATAAAATAAAGTGCGAGTAAATAAATGCGAGTAAATAAAGTACGAGTAAATAAAAGAGAGCAGCAATAATTGCAGCGAGTGGCCCAATCCTTTTCAGCACAAAGGACAAGCCGGTTGTTTTACTTATGATTACCAAACGTTCCTGAGGACACACGGGAGAGTATTGTCAAGTGCTTTCGCTCAATACCGCTGATTAATCTTTAATGTTTTGATAAGTGTTGTGTGCGTGAACCAATGCTAAACGCACCAGAGGAAAAGGAAATACAACTCTACAAATATCATAACGGTCTTCTGTAACGTCCTTACTCGATTAGAGGTAGCAATATTCCAGGATACAAACCACAGGAAGGGGATTGGAGAGGGAATCAGGGATCTGAGAGGAGACGGAAGCAGTGTTCAGGTTCGAGAGAGAGAGATACAGATCAGAGACTAATACAACGATGCCTTTTTCCCCGGCGCAACTTCCTCCCTATAACTATAACTACTACTGCTCTATCGCGCCGCTAGCTGTCTTGGATCACCCGCCGTGCCTCTTCCTATTAGCACGTGCCACTTGTCCACCACAGGTCTTGACATTCCCCTCCCCTTGAAGTACTGCTTGAACCCAAGCAGCTGCACGCGGGTATCGACGCGCCAAGTCAGCTGGATCTTCCCAGGAAGTGAGAGCTGGAGGTAGACCTGTCCAGCAAACTCGTACTCGAAATGCAGTAGCACCAGCATGAGGAATGTAGGCCTGCTCTACAATCTGTATAGGCTCCACTGAGACGTTAGTAACAGAAGCAAGAGCTGCCAGTGAAGAACTTACGGGGGTGTGCGGAGGAACATGTTGTTTCAATTGTGACACATGAACCACTGGATGGACCTGACTAGATGATGGCAGTTCTAGTTTATAAGCCACCTCCCCCACACGCTTCAGTACCTTGTTTGGCCCAAAATACCGGAATGCCAACTTCTGATTACCCCTGGCCTCCACAGATTGCTGAATGTAAGGCTGTAGCTTCAGATATACCAGATCGCCAACCTGGAATGAGCGTTCACTGCGGTTCTTATCTGCTTGATGCTTCATTCGTTGCTGTGCACGCAGCAGATGCTGGCGAATCACATCACACATTGTCGCCCTCTCCTTAAGCCAGGCTTCTAGATCCGCCGAGGCACAATCATTCACCGTGATTCCCAGAGTGCGAGGAGGATAACCATAGAGGACCTCAAACGGTGTTCAACCCAAAGCTGAGTGAAAAGAAGTGTTGTACCAGTATTCCGCCAGGGGAAGCCAATCTGCCCATTTTTTGGGACATGAATGCACCATACAACGTAAGAAACCCTCGAGACACTGATTTAACCGCTCGGTTTGGCCGTCCGTTTGTGGATGATACGCCGAACTCATGTGCAGTGTTGTATCAGCCAATTTGAAAAGTTCCTGCCATAGCTTGCTTGTGAAAATGCGATCACGATCAGATATGATCATACCTGGCATGCCATGCAGCCGGTAGACACCTTCATAAACTCCTGAGCCACCTTGAAAGCAGTGAATGGGTGCTTCAAGGAAATGAAGTGACAGTACTTTGAAAATTTATCAATTACGACCAGGATGACATTAGCATTGTTGGATAAGGGAAGCCCTTCGATGAAATCCATGCATATGACTTCCCAGGCTGCCTTCGGCACTGGCAAAGGTTGCAGCAACCCTGGCTGTTTAACATGCTCTGTTTTAGCCTCTGACAGATAACGCAGCTCAAGACATATTGCCTAATGCTCTCTTTCATCTTAGGCCACGCAAAGTACTGCTTAACTCGATGATATGTAGCCAGCACTCCTGAATGACCTCCCATTCCACTACTATGCAAAGCCTGGAGTATGTGCTGCTGGGCTAGTTCATTGTTGCCAACCCAAATACGAGCCTTGTAACAAATTATTCCCTCCTGTAGGGAAAAACCCTTCTCATTAGTTGTAGTTAAACTGAGTTCAGTTAGCAGCTGTCGAGCGTGTGGATCATCCTCATATCCTTTCTGGATGCCACTGAGCCAAGTTGGCGTAGCAGTGGACACTTGCAACGCTGCTAGGTCGTGCACCTGTCTGGACAGGCCATCAGCTGCGGTATTGGTGCTGCCCTTTTTATAAACCAATTTAAATTGGAGGCCCATCAACTTGACAAATGCTTTGCGCTGCAGAGGGGTATGCAAGCGTTGCTCGGCTAGATGCTGTAAACTTTTGTGATCCGTATGAATTTCGAATTCCTGATGCTGCAAATAAGGTCTCCATTTATCAATTGCAAACAAGATGGCTAGGCATTCCTTCTCATAAGCTGATAATGTCTGGTTTCTTGGGCAAAGGGCTTTGCTCAGAAAAGCCACTGGGTGTCCTTTTTGCAACAGGACAGCTCCAATGCCAGTGTTGGAAGCATCTGTTTCGAGCACAAATTTTTCCTGGAAATTGGGCAACGCCACACGGGTGCCGAGATCATTGCTTGTTTCAACAACTGAAATGCCTCCTGCTGTGCGGGTCCCCAGATGAACAACACCCCTTTTTTCAACAGTTGTGTTAGAGGTAGGGCAAGAATGCCATAGAATTGGAAGTACTTCCTGTAATACCCTATCAAGCCTAGAAAACCTCTCAGGCTTTTCAAATCAGTTGGTGTAGGCCAATTTGCCACTGCTTGTACTTTAGATTTATCGGTGGCAACTCCATTGGGACCAATGACATGTCCTAGATATTCAATCTCTGTCAGTGCAAACTCACATGTCCTTACTCGATTAGAGGTAGCAATATTCTAGGATACAAACCACAGGAAGGGAATTGGAGAGGGAATCAGGGATCTGAGACGAGACGGAAGCAGTGTTCAGGTTCGAGAGAGAGAGATACAGATCAGAGACTAATACAACGATGCCTTTTTCCCTGGCGCGACTGCCTCCCTATAATACTACTACTGCTCCATCGCGCCGCTAGCTGTCTTGGATCACCCGCCGTGCCTCTTCCTATCAGCACGTGCCACTTGTCCGCCACGGGTCTTGACATCTTTGCTAGTCGACTTTCTTTTCCTTAACTTCCAGTTGTTATAGACCACTAGGTCTTGCTCTTGCATGCAGATTCACACACGTTTTGTTATTTTGAAAAGATAACAAATGAGCTACGAGTATTGAACCCCACCGTGCTGCTCACTAGCTTAGTGCATAACTAACGAAGCTAGAATGTATTTATCAACTAAAAAGAAATATATTTTTGTGCTTGTACTCCAAGTGTTTTGATTATTTATCTTTTTTACAGGTATAAGTTTATAGTTTGGATTTTTTCCCTGTGAGTTAGCTGCTCATTTTAAAGCAATGAGTAGAGACTTTTTGCACCCGAGCTCCAGTGACCCCTCCAATTTAAAATTTTCATGAGTTCCAATATATGTGTTTCAAAAAATTCTGAAAAAAAACTCCGGATGTAGACAATAGTATATTCCACGAACGTGTAAAATATCAAATCCAAATACTTTTTATTTTGTGCTATAAAAATGACAAATTGTGAATCTAAATATGCCTATTTTCAAATCTCTAAGTTTTACCAGATTATGTTATGTTTGTATATCCCATAATTTAAAGTATTTCAAACTGAAATTTTGCACGCTTATGAGATACACCATTAGCTAGACCCGTGATTTTTTCAGATTTTTTTGAACTCACAAATATAATTTTTAAAAAAATTAACTGGAGTGAGCACTAGAGCTCGGGAGCAAATAACACTTTCTGTAAAGCAACACAATATCAAGATTGAAAATGTGCAATTGGATAGTTAAAATTTCTGAAACTTGAATTATAGATTTTCCATAAAATTATTCATATTTTGTGTGTGTTGATTTTTTGGGGTAGAAAGGTGCAATTGCTTATTGGAAACTAAAATGAGCCAGAGTTTCGGGTTAAGATTCTTTTGGGAGAGCATGAAAAAGGACTTACCTTATGCTCTTTAGAAGTAGGAAACAATTTACAGGTGACCAGTAAGAAACTTCGAACGACCGGTTCCGTGTAACATTTGGACGGTGGACCCCATTATCAAACACAATACACGTTCAAATGTGCACATTTGTATCTTCTTTTCTTTTCATGAGTTTTGAGTAATGTGTTTGATGGTTGCCACACTACTCAAGTTTTGATGGTGAAGGCTTGAGCTATCGGGCTCGCAACCTGAAGTTCGTCCGGGGCTCGAGCCGAACCCACTGCTCCGTGCAACAGTATATGATGGCTGGAGAGGCAACGTACGAGACCATTACGATACACCGTAGTAATAGTATTGACGGCGAATGGGCGTATAGAGCACGGTTTCATGGTCAGATCGAGTCTAGCTACGCGAGGACATTGTGGAGGAGCAGGGCGCCGCTGAAGAGAAAGATCCGCGGCACAGTGTATGCCGGAGCCAGCTGACGGCATGCGGCACGAGGCGGAAGCAGAAGAGCCCATCCCGGCCGTACAGCGCCGGTCGAGCGAGCTCCTGGAAAAGACAAGCTTGCATTGCACCGCCTGCTGCAAGCGATCTTTCTTCCGACTACGTACAGCCGGCTAGCTTGCATGTACTACTTGTGGTGGTGCCCGACCGACCCTGCGTGCATCTTGGACGTTGGTCGATCCATCCAACTGCTGCGAGTTATTTGCTTCCTGGCAAAAATAAAAAGCAAGAAGGATCTTTTTTTTTCGTGAGTTTTCTTATCTTAGCGAGAAGTATATTCGATCCATCCACACAGGAGTCGAACTTGGGGAGCCGTGGTAACAACCGGTCACCCCCAACCATTGGGCCACAGCCAGATTCTCAGAAAAAATCGACTTAGAAAATATAAGTTCAGTTATTCGCTTAATAATATTTTGATCAAGAACCATATGCCAAATAGCCATGTCTTAATATTCGTACAGAAAACTATACACCTTACATTCATGAATAGAGGGAGTATTATATTTTAAAAATGGAGTGAGTACAAGGAAAGTTCTCTGCCATTATTAGACCTTGTACCCAGACGGCGTCGATCATGTTATGTGTTGCGACAGCTTGCATCTATTATATACTAAAAACAAAATGAGTGAGTTTTTCGAGACACCAAGTTAATCCACATAGCCTAAAAGTATATGCTTCATCGATCTTAATTTTGATGGCTGAGATTTAAATTTGTTAGGTGTTACGCAAAAGATGTCACGTACCAACCTGTTACGAACGTACTACATCATACATGGCCACGTACAAGAATAATAAGAGAGAGAAAAACTTATGAAGATGTGTTACGTGCAATAAAAAACGTGTAGTCCAAGATAGAATACGTGTTGGGCCAGGACAGGACGCACCAAACAAAAACAAAAGGATTCAGAGAATAACTAGCTACGTAGCTTGGTCGATGGAATAGTTTGGAGAAAAACTGATCGTACACAGCTTTCTCAAGCGTGTCAATACGTGACTCTCTTCTTTTATTTTTTTTTATTTTTGATACGTGACTTCCTTCCTTTCTTTTTCTTTTTTTTCTTTCAAACTAACCAAAAAATGTGGCCGTTTAAAAAGACATATCTTTTGCTTGATCGGTCCAGGCTTAAGCCAAACTAAGTTGGCAGAATATTGTTTTGAGCTACAATGGTATTTTTGAGACTGCAAAACACGTTTCATTTGGTACAAAACTTATGGATCAATTTGTAAATTGTGATTTTTTTAAGCATAGGAATTATCTGCGTACAAACTTTCCATCCTGACTTTCGTAGACACAACCATCAATCGGGTTACCTTGGTCGAGTGTTTCATCGAATGTTCTAAATTATGACGGACGAGCGTTGGATGCAAAGTGGCGTATGCATAGAACAACTCTAGAAGAACCAATCTAAACCTAACGCCATGTGTACACCATGCAAAATCACAATGCGTACTATGGGCTACAATTTTTTTTAAATCTTGTATATTTTGGAGATTTTGAAAATGTGTAGATTCAGATCACACATTTAACATTTTTATGCACCCGTGTATATAAAGTATTTTGAATTAAGATTTTGCACGTTCGTGCGACACATCATTGGCAATATAAATGATTTACTTTTCAGATTTTTTTAATTGTGTAATCACTAGAGCTCGGAAACCAGATAACTCTATTCATTGATACATCAGTATAATATTTAACGACCTTAAAATATTAAAGGATCGAGTGGGATTTAAGGAGGACCAATTCACCCAACGGAACAACATTCCCCCACCTATAAAAACACCATCCTAATGAATTAATACTAATACAAACACAAAAGGACAAAAACAAAATTTTATGTGTTAATATTACTACTTTGGAATCGAAACGTTGCCTTGTGCATTTGCGTGCATTTAAAACATTTAATTTCATAAATTATTAGGATTATGTAAGCAAAAAAAATTATATATCTTTTACGCGAGGACCATATATATACACATACTCATACCACATAATATTTGGAAGACTTGGGTCGACGAGCATCGATATTGAAAAAATTACCATCACAGACACAGTTTCGACGATCATAATCAAAAGTGCAATCCTGCACCATTACTTCATAAGCGTTGATCCATAGAAAAACACATAGAGTTAGGCGGAGCCAATAGACTTTTATACCTTATGGCCATCTCATCCCAAGACATTGTCGTGAAGAAGACACTAACATAACATACCTAAAACATATCTAGGAGATTGATTATTACCTTTCTCACCACTCGGGGACTTTATCTACTGTTTAGGATGAATGGAGTTGGCAGAGGTTGAAACAACTTCTTTTTAAGTGGAAAGGAAAATTCGGAGATAAGGTTGCCTCATAAGCGTTAATCCATAGAAAACACATAGAGTTAGGCGGAGCCAATAGACTTTTATACCTTATGGCCATCTCATCCCCAAGACATTGTCATGAAGAAGGCGCTAACATAACATACCTAAAACATATTTAGGAGATTGATTATTACCTCTCTCACCTCTCGGGGACTTTATCTACTGTTTAGGCTGAATGGAATTGGCAGAGGTTGAAACAACTTATTTTTAAGTGAAAAGGAAAATTCAGAGATAAGGTTTGTGCCAAGGGATCTGAAGTTGAAGAGGCGTCTACTTTAGAATGCATATAAGAATTAAATAAATATTTCACAAACGGAAATCTACTTTAAAATCAAATTATGGTAGACGAGCACAATATGGTAGAGAAAGATACACGTACGAGAAGTTCTAAAAAAAGAAAAACATCCGGTCATCAATAGCAGACCCTTCTTTTGTTAGTCTATCAGAAAAATGACCATAACCATTCATAAACAAGATCAAAACAAATCTAAGAAAGTATTTCTACCAATCACACTAAACTGAAAATAAAAACTTGCTTTGAGTATAACCCTTTGAAAAATAATTATGTCTAACGAGTTCCTATGTTGTGATTAAGTACACATTTTTGTCAGTTCGTTTGGGGTCTTTGCGAGGAATTTTATTTGGTTTCTTATTCATAGAATTTAGTAACATACATCATCAGAATTTGCAAACATGTCGAAAATTTATTACCTACGAAGATGCCAAATCAATGTTGTTTCATGACACGATAAATACAACTGAGCGAGAGCATATGATTATTGGTTCAGGAGAGGGTTTAGTAGAGAGAGAGGGAGGGAGGGAGGGAGAGAGAGAGATCATGCTGATAAAATATTCGGCCTATATATTGGGTAGTATGAGTATGCTGCCAGGAGCAATAGCAACCTTCTTGCTGGAGTTTTTGTGGTGCAATTAAAAATATTATTTGTGAGGTGACTTGAAATAAATTGGTCACGGGTAAAAATGCGGAAACTATGTACTATCCAAGTATATTTTTGTAACTTTAGTAAGCTATGTGCCATCAAAGTACATGTAGTCAATGTTACATGGTAAGAATTATGTCGGCGAGATGGGAAGAGAGTAAAAATATATACTAAAATAGAACCACCTATGATGAAAAGTAAATGATGTTCTAGAACATGTGACATTGTGTTTTTTTGGAAATGTAAGAATACCTCCTCTCCCATAAATTAAAAGGTTTCATGCTGATAGTATTTTATCTATATGATATATATTTCTTTCCCGTATCTACGAAATCACCACTTAAGTTTGTGAACATATTCAATATGTTAAAGATGATGCCCTCGCATTTGCGAGGGTCACCTTGCTAGTTTCTCTAATAATAACAGGCACAAGCTACCCACTGCATGAGTAATACGCGGAGAAAAATAGCAGAATCCATGAGGCTTGACAAGGCCAAACCAACCATCGATGGATCGATCGACGAGTACATGAAGAAGGAAGCTAGCTGGTGGACGTCACTTAACGAAATAATGAGATTAAGATGAGCACGTACAATGTTAAACGCACCAGAGCAAGTACATCTCTACAAATATTATAACGATTTGGTAAAATTCAGGCGATTCATTTTTTCTTGTTAACTTCTATAGATCACAAGATCTTCGCATGCAGATTCACATATGCTTTGCTATTTTGAAGAAAAAAACAAGACCCAGATGTACTGAACCCTTACGTGCTGCTCACTTTTTCTGAAAAAAAGAAGATAATTAATAGTCTCTGCATTGATTGAATGCATACAACTATATATTATGCACTGTTCACAATTCAGAATCTGAACATCATTGAACCGAAAAATTACACCCGATGTTGTATGCCTCGCGACTAGAACTCCACCATAGAAACGTTAACCCTTCAAAAGGGAATTGAGGCATGCGCATGCATTGATGATGACGAGTTAAACTGAAGGTCGATCTCAGGATTTTTGTCTCCAAGGTCCAAAGTCGAGATTTGAGCCACCAATTTTAGCAAGCGCACAACACATGTGCGTGTGGACATTGCCTAATGAGAAATATTGTGTTTCCATCAAAGTGTGCATACTCGATGTTGAGTCCGGCTCTACCATCATCACTGTCAAATACCGCTCGAGGAGATATCGGAGGAATGGAGACGTCCCATACTACCTCGCCTCATGTCTTTGTCGCTCCACCTTCAATCCATCATCAACAACAATACATAACTCTTCTGCTATAGTCGCTATGGCGCAGAACCTCCACTAGCATAGAACGACACATCGGACACTCCTCTATGGAAAACAACACGAGTTAGGCCACGGAAGAAACCAATGTCCCGCGCGTGCCCGCACTGGGCCGTAAGACATGCCCATCACAAGGGAATAAGTGAATAGGGGATCCATATTGTTAAAGGGTATCGTTCTGCCTCCGTTAGTGATAAGTGCTCATCGCAAACACCATTTGAACAATCTCTGCTGCCAAAAGGTGCAGCCCGACAGCCCATGAACGTGGCCTATAATATCCCCCCCCCCCCCCACTCCCTTCACTCTCACTGTTGCACTTCCAACTCTAGTCGCCGCACCGTCTCTTCACTCTTCAGTCTCGCGACGCTGGGGGCCGCCCCACCCTCCTTCACGCAGCACAAGCGTTAGCTGGTGTTGCAGGACGAGCGTGCCAAAGCCTCCCTCGCTCCGTCCCCCTTGGCCACAGCCGCACAACTGGCCGCCACATTAGCCATCGCTAGATCCAGTATGTAGGTCGCCCTCCTTGCTGGGTGAACCCGCCGTCTCGCCCTCCTCGTCCTCGCCGTCGAACGAAGAGGAAGAGGAGGATCGTGAGAGATCGCGTGCCAACTCTTGGTTACCATTGTGCACCTTCATATCAGCAGCGGAGGCGAGGACTCAGATTGATCCGTTTTCGATGTGTCATTTTGTAATCGGCTCCCGTCCGCATGCATGACTTGATGTCTCCTCATGAAATGTCGTGTGTATCACTTTCCGTCGACAATTACTTGATGGCTCCGAAGGAGACGTCAACAAGTTTATCAACAACAGAAAAGACTCGTCTCGTACTTGTACTTCAAGTATTTTGATTATTTATATTTTGTACAAGTACAAGTTTATAGTTCGATATTTTTTTTGACCAACCGAGAGGGTGCTGTGTTGTTCTCATTACGTAGAGGGAAAAGTCTGGTACAACAGCATGTCAAGAACAGCTAGCGTAACCAGAGAAGAAATAGTTCGATTTGTTTTTTTTTTGGAGTTAGTTTCTCACTTAACCAGAGGGAAAAGTCGGGCTCGCAACCAGAAGTTCATGCTCAAGTCTCGTCCGGTGCAACAGTATAGGATAGTTTTTTTTTTTTGCATGGAACAGTATAGGATAGCTGAGAAAGTGAGAAGCAACGTACGTACAGATACCTGATACCGCACGAATGCACGATACACGCCGGTACATACCCAGAGCGACATCAACCTAGGATGCACGGGCAGAGTAGGCTGTGTCCCGGGCAGATATAGCTAGACGAGAGCGCTTTTATTGCTACCTGACGCAGAAGCCGAAACCACGGTCACCGAGGCCAAGGTGGGTGCTACACGATTTTTTTACAAATATGACCCTCTGTTGAACGTAATTGATAAAAATGACCCCTCCCAATTTTATTGTCAAAAATGGCATGGCGGGAGCTTACAAAAGCGACACGTGTCTCTTCCCTCCATAGCAAATATAGATCAAGCACTGAGCTGATAGTAATCAGCACTGAGCACCGTCAGGCTCAGGTGTCAACGATCATTTACTAGCTCCTCTGTTCGTAACAGGCATTACACTGTATCTCTTCTTTTTTCTCCAGTGCCAGTGCCACCGGGCACTGGGACTGGGCAGTGCGCACACCGCTCGAGCAGCGAGCGACACGGCGAGACGGCAGATGTCCACCACCATGCGTTGTGACAGCATCACGTCGCCGTCCACCGGGAGAGCAGGCAGGCACAATGATTCCTTCTAATCCCGTCTCTTCGACATTTGAATCCCTTTGTCATCATAGCCACAATGGCCATGGCTCGAGTGCATTGCGTTGCTCCAACCCTGGGCTTGGCTTGGATAGAGAGATTAGAGGCGGCCGAGACGATGTGCAAGCTTAGCTGTAAGGTCGCCGTCACTCCAGGTGGACAGCTTCATTATGTGCTCTATGTAACCTTGTTACCAAACACTGGGTTGGCCGGTTTCTCACGCGTGTGGCTATGTAAGACAGAGGATTCCTGTTTATGCTTTTAAGTTTCAGCCGTAATTTTAACTGGACCACAGAATCAAAACAGGAAACAAAACGGACATCAAAGGCTGATTGCCCAAATATCGACACACATAATGGAAGTCAAAAACACTTACGCAACACAAATACTAGTAGCTCACGAGATCCGCTCCGATAAACAACAGCTCGATGGGAGTACCTGATAGCGATTTCTGCTTCTATATAGCACTGTCATGGCAACGCCTGTCCCCGTCAGCTCTCAAACTTCCCAATAGTAAACTGACAACCCTACTCCCACCAGAATTAGAAAAAGAAAACGGACGATCAGTGTTGTTTTGGAGATCAGACCATATTTCCATCTGATATGATCTTTCCACTAGCTAGGATTCACTCCCAGACGAACGATCTTGGGTCACGGGACAAGACTCGAAAACAACATGGATTGGGTGGTCTGATCGAGAGGAGGCAGCAGCAATTGGGGCAGTGCACCTCTCAAATCAAGGCGTCCAACCTTGGCTCCATTGCTCCTCCTTGTCATCTGGAATTAGCCACTACGTGATTATACCTGCTCGCTACCTCCATTATGGGTGCGTTAGTGGAATTTAGCATGGATGGAAATGGATATGTCTGGTTTGCTGTCGGTCTGGTAACAAGAGACTACTCCACTCCATGTTGGGGAAACGAGTAGATACGACTGGAGGGATGCATTTTATTAGATTTCCTATTACTAAGTTACATGTTTCTTTTTTATTTTCAATCATTTATAAACCTTTAGGTCAACCTCTAACATATCAACATAGCCACCTCCTTGTAAAATGGTATGTATCGTGTCAATATGGTTTCAGGTAACTGACAATTAGCAAAGCCAGCACCTTACAGTGAGCTAGATTTTGGTAATTATCCATAAACCATGATATTATACCTCTTGAAGAACACATACCAATCATATACTCTCTCTCTCCGATCCAGAAAATGTGTCGTTGGCTGTACTGTTAACTTGTACTTGGCTGTACTGTTAACTTGTACGTGGATAGTTCAATTGTGACGTTTATTTCGGATCGGAGGTAAGATATAATCTGGCTGTATCTAGCACAATTCTAGAAAAATAAAGCGTCACTTTCCTCCTGGCGGTGCGTGCATCTGGCTAGCATAGATAATCAGAGTCAATGTAGCCAGTCTTATTCTGGATAAATGTACACCCTGATGGTTACAGATACATGTTCATCAGTCAGAGAAGTACTAGATCCGCTTCAAACTGCTGGCCGGATAGGTCATTCAAAGGAAAGAAGAAACAAAAAACCATTGATACTGATTCTTAACGGGTTCCTCGTCGTCGATTGATGATCTGAGGTGCAGTGGGGAATTTGGGAAAGCATAGACCGGATCAAGTGCTAAGTGATGATTCATCACAGGTAAAATGCTACTCATTGCAGTGCACGCTACTGCAGTCTGCATTTTTTTTAACGATGCGTTTTACTATTGCAGTTCACGCTACGATATACTCCCTCCGTCCAAAAATAACTATCTTAGATTTGTCAAAAAGTAGATGTATTTAGACATGAAACATGTATAGATATATCCACTTTTGTGCAAACTTGAGACACTTATTTTGGGACGGAGGGAATAGTCTGTATTTTTGTTGCCGCTGCGGTCTACGGTTTACCTCTTCTTTCTTTTTGATTGCCAAGCCAGAGATATTGCGCATGCACAGGGCTGATTTATTTTCGTTTTTTCAGAAGCATGGGCGTATTGTTGAATTTCCTCCTAGCAAAAACGTGGAAGCCGAAAGGTACACCCACAATTTCACCCCGGCCGTGGCCGGGAAGAAGGCGATAGGATGGAGCCGGCGGCGTGGACGTGACGAGGAATCACCGGCGGCACGATGCCCAACAAAAGTTAACGGCCTAGTTCTGCTGCCTGCCCTGTCACACTGCAAAGCAAAGGGACCTGCTGACCAAAGTGTTGTGGCCGCTGTACATGCGGATTGGATGTATACGTACCTGGAATTTTCAGTAATGAACGCAGGCGGGAGGAGATCCCGATAAAGCCGTGAGCCCGAAAGAGACGGATCCTGGCTCCTGCTCGTCTCCCATGCAGTAGCCGAGAGGCCAATTTGGTTGGCCCCGTGGCTGTGGTTTTCGTTTTCTGCATGAAGCCATATGCGTCCTCTCATGATGGAATGAGCTGCGACACTTGTCCTCCCGGTGCCGGGAACCTTTGGCTGCACATTGCGCCTTTTGCCTTTTGCATGTGTATGTATACATGTGCTCTCATCTCTAAGGCTGCATTGCCATTTGCCAGCACGTCAAATCTGCGCCTCGCTGTGAAAATGCATAGACTGATCTAGCAGCTCGTTGTAAAGATGGACAGTATCACTGAATCCGAAAGTAACTAAACCACCAATGATCGGGACATAGGAACTTTTTAGGTACTACCCCGTACTGGATCGGTCTATCTTTTGACGTTTTTAAAGTGGAGACAAAGGATACTAGATGGGCTATAGAAATGAAGAGAAAGAGACCACGAAATGACCACATATAGTGTGCTTGCTATATTAATACGCTGAAAATGCATGAATGAATAATGCACGCACAATATGAAGGTCGATCTCAGGATTTTTGTCTCCAAAGTCGAGATTTTAGCCACCAATTTTAGCAAGCGCACAACACATGTGCGTGTGGACATTGCCTAATGAGAAATATTGTGTTTCCATCAAAGTGTGCATACTCGATGTTGAGTCCGGCTCTACCATCATCACTGTCAAATACCGCTCGAGGAGATATCGGAGGAACGGAGACGTCCCATACTACCTCACCTCATGTCTTTGTCGCTCCACCTTCAATCCATCATCAACAACAATACATAACTCTTCTGCTATAGTCGCTATGGCGCAGAACCTCCACTAGCACAGAACGACACATCGGACACTCCTCTATGGAAAACAACACGAGTTAGGCCACGGAAGAAACCAATGTCCCGCGCGTGCCCGCACTGGGCCATAAGACATGCCCATCACAAAGGGAATAAGTGAATAGGGGATCCATATTGTTAAAGGGTATCGTTCTGCCTCCGTTATTGATAAGTGCTCATCGCAAACACCATTTGAACAATCTCTGCTGCCAAAAGGTGCAGCCCGACAGCCCATGAACGTGGCCTATAATATCCCCCCCCCCCCCCACTCCCTTCACTCTCACTGTTGCACTTCCAACTCTAGTCGCCGCACCGTCTCTTCACTCTTCAGTCTCGCGACGCTGGGGCCGCCCCACCCTCCTTCACGCAGCACAAGCGTTAGCTGGTGTTGCAGGACGAGCGTGCCAAAGCCTCCCTCGCTCCGTCCCCCTGGGCCACAGCCGCACAACTGGCCGCCACATTAGCCATCGCTGGATCCAGTATGTAGGTCGCCCTCCTTGCTGGGTGAACCCGCCGTCTCGCCCTCCTCGTCCTCGCCGTCGAACGAAGAGGAAGAGGACGATCGTGAGAGATCGCGTGCCAACTCTTGGTTACCATTGTGCACCTTCATATCGGCAGCGGAGGCGAGGACTCAGATTGATCCGTTTTCGATGTGTCATTTTGTAATCGGCTCCCGTCCGCATGCATGACTTGATGTCTCCTCATGAAATGTCGTGTGTATCACTTTCCGTCGACAATTACTTGATGGCTCCGAAGGAGACGTCAACAAGTTTATCAACAACAGAAAAGACTCGTCTCGTACTTGTACTTCAAGTATTTTGATTATTTATATTTTGTACAAGTACAAGTTTATAGTTCGATATTTTTTTTGACCAACCGAGAGGGTGCTGTGTTGTTCTCATTACGTAGAGGGAAAAGTCTGGTACAACAGCATGTCAAGAACAGCTAGCGTAACCAGAGAAGAAATAGTTCGATTTGTTTTTTTTTTTGGAGTTAGTTTCTCACTTAACCAGAGGGAAAAGTCGGGCTCGCAACCGGAAGTTCATGCTCAAGTCTCGTCCGGTGCAACAGTATAGGATACTTTTTTTTTGGAAAAGTATAGTAATCATCCGGGTGATCTTTGGGAAAGATCACCCGGGTCACCCGTGTCCCTTTTTTCTGTTCAAATCCCGCTTTTGCTACCGTGTAGCAAATAATTGCCCGCTTTTGCTCCTATGTAGCAAAAAACGGTTCGTCCAGAAAATAGATTAGAAAAGACCGATTTCGCCGGCAACCTCACCAGACTCGCCGGACCTCACCGGAGAGCTCACCGGAGATCCCGTAGCAAAACAGATGTGCTATTGTAGCAAAATCAATTTCGCCGGAGAAAAGACCGATTTCGCCGGCGGCCTCACCGGACTCGCCGGACCTCACCGGAGACCTCGCCGGAGATCCCGTAGCAAAAAAAAGTGCTACTGTAGCAAAATCGGTTTCGCCGGAGACATCGACAGAGACCTCGTCGGAAACATCGTAGCAAAAACTTTATCCTATTGTAGCAAAACACATAACAATAATAGCAAAAAAATTGTTATATTGCAGCATTGCAGCATGCACACGCCGCCGGAGAAGGTCTCCGGCGATGTCTCCGGCGAGAGTCTCCGGCGAAGTTGATTTTGCTACAATAGAACTTTTCTGTTGCTACAATAGCATAAACTTTTTGCTACCACGTCTCCGGCGAGGTCTCTGGTGAGGTCTCCGGCGATGTCACCGGCGAGAGTCTCCGGTGAAGTTGATTTTGCTACAATAGAACTTTTCTGTTGCTACAATAGCATAAAATTTTTGCTACCACGTCTCCGGCGAGGTCTCCGGTGAGGTCTCCGGCGAGGCCAGAATTTTTCCCTTCATGTTTTGTGTACGAACCGTTTTTTGCTACAATGTAGCAAAAGCGGGACGATTTGCAGCAAAAATCGGGAGTTTTGTAGCAAAAGCGGGATTAGCCTATATTAGTGGACACGTGTCGGGCTGGCGACCCGGGGGATCGGACGGAAAGATCCCCCGGGGGACGCCTAGTCCTGTCCTTTTTTTTTTGCATGGAACAGTATAGGATAGCTGAGAAAGTGAGAAGCAACGTACGTACAGATACCTGATACCGCACGAATGCACGATACACGCCGGTACATACCCAGAGCGACATCAGCCTAGGATGCACGGGCAGAGTAGGCTGTGTCCGGGGCAGATATAGCTAGACGAGAGCGCTTTTATTGCTACCTGACGCAGAAACCGAAACCACGGTCACCGAGGCCAAGGTGGGTGCTACACGATTTTTTTACAAATATGACCCTCTGTCGAACGTAATTGACAAAAATGACCCCTCCCAATTTCATTGTCAAAAATGGCATGGCGGGAGCTTACAAAAGCGACACGTGTCTCTTCCCTCCATAGCACATGGCGGGAGGTACTTGTAGCCATAGGGATTGGCGGGAGGTCCATCCCGCCGTTGCTATTGGCGGGAGGTGGCGGGTCCCACGGGCATCAGGGCCGGCCAGTGTGGCAGTCGTCACGGCATCCCGCCATTGGGTGAGGCGGGAGGTGGTGGGCCCTCAACTTGCTCAGTTCTCGCGTGAAAGCGTCGGCAGCATGCCTGGCAAACGACAAAGGCGATTAGAAAGAAAAGCAAAAAATAATCAGCATGCATGCATGCACATGGACATAGGCTACCCTCTCTCTCCACGGGGCGGGGCTAGCTTGCGCGCATGAGGGCTCGCGCAGGTTCCGACAGCCCTGCACGTGCGCCTCCGACCGCGTCGCGATAAAAGCTGGGTGAGGAAGATGAACAGTGCCCCCGCCGCCGCCGCCGGCCGAACCGCCTGCCTCCGCCACCCGCGGCCGCCCCGCCCTGCTCGAATCTCCTCCTCCGCCGGTCCGCCCCTGCCCCCGACCATCCCTCTAACCTCACACTTCTTCTCCGGCGCCGGCGACCCCGCACCCCCCCAAGTTAAGTCTCTTCTCGCCTCCGCCGCGGCCAGCGGCGACTCCGGCTCGGTCTGGCCCTGTCTGAATCGATGGAGAATTGAAGGAACGGGTAAGGGAGAGAGAAAAAGGAAGGAGAAAGAAAGGAAGGAGGAGGAAGAAGATAGGCACGTGGTGGGACCCACCCACGTGTCAAGCGCCAGCGAAGCGACCGAGGCGTCGCGCGCGCGTAGGAAAGACGTTTCGCTCTCCGCGTGGCTCACCAACAGCTTTGCACTGCCCAACCATGCACGTTCGTAGCAAGGAAAAATTCGGAGCTGACCTCCCGCCATCGAACAGCTAGGGGACCCACTACCTCCCGCCATACCCAAGGACGGAATACATTTGCCGCCAGTCCACTTGGCGGGACGTTCTTCCCGCCGCTCCACATGGCTGGATGTGCCATGTGTCGGTTTTATAGCCTTCCGCCAGGCTATTTTTGGCAATGAAATTGAGAAGGGCCCACTTTTGACAAAACGATTGGGAAGATGGCTAGATTTGTAAAAAAATCGGTGCTACACTGCACTGCACTCATGAGCCAATCAATCATATCATACTGCCACAGGGCCCGCCCATGATCCTTCTTCACTAGTAGAAAAAGGGGATTTAATCCCGATTGGTAAGGGGCTTTAGTCCCGGTTCGCCAACCGGGACTGCCAAACTGGGACTAAAGCCCCCCCTTTAGTCCCGGTTTGCCACGAATCGGTACTAAAGACCCTCCACGTGGGCGGAGCCGAGCGCGGTCGGGTGGTGGACCTTTACACCAACCGGGACTAAAGGTTTGTGTGTTTTTTGTTTCTTTACAATTATTTTTCAGGGTTTAGGGTGTTAGGGTTTAGGGGGGTTTAGGGTTTTGGATTTTATGTTTTCCATCGTATGGAGATCACGTCGATGCGCCAAAAACAAGTTTTCATATACATAAAGTTCATACTACATGGAGATCATGTTGATGCATATACATACACATACAATTTGGTATATATATTTATTTAATTACATGGAGACCACTAAATTACATGGAGGCATTATCGGCTATGGAATTCTCCGGTTTCAGGTATGACCTCCGCAAGAAAAAATCTCGCCAATTCCTCCTCAATTGCTTTTATGCGGTGCTCTGGTAGGAGCGCGTTCCGCATCTTCTTCAACTTTAAAAGAAGGAGATCAATATGAATATATGAGTTGTGTGTATATATATCAAATCATCATTAAAAAAATATGAATGAAACTCAACACAATTGATGGTAATAAAATAAAATTGAGAATGGTGTTTACGTACATCAATTTGTCTTTGAGTTTTGCGGTTCTCACCGGTCATCCCGCGAATGAACTCGCAAACGTAGTATGCACATAAATTAGTCCCCTGTGGCTGCTTCAGACACCACTGTACGAGAATAGAATTCAATCAAATAATAATCAAGCATGATAATGGTATTAAAACTAGAATTAAAGAGATGCGTTGACCTAGGTAGTACTACTTACCTTGTTAAGAACAAAACTTAGCTCCGGTTTCCATGCACCGACTTCATCCTTGATGAACCGTTTCCAAACCCTGCCCGGCAAAGAAAATGAATAAAGGAGTTATTAAGTACTTGATATCAGGAAATGAACGAAAGAGGTCGATATAGTGCGATAATGATTGAAATTACTTCTGGAGCATATTAGTCGGGCTCTTGTATTCTTTATGATCTTTCCTTAATGAGTTCATGACGGTTCCATCGTCAATTATAATGATTAGCAGAATCCAGTGAAAGCTGCGCACGTTTATATACGCAGTTATGCATAACTCATCAATTACAGTTAACATCGAGTAAAGAAAATAGAATGTGTACAAGACAGTAACACTCACATGAAGTTGTAAGGAAAAAGTATTTCTGATTTGTACATGTGTTCCTTTAAAAACCTTAGCAAAAGTAACTCTGTGTCATTGGCATGGTTGTTTATGGTAACTTCATGAATGGTATTCGGGTCAATTAACCCAATGTCATAGATTCCCTCCTTTCTGCATTCGAGAATCTTCATTCTGCATAATAGCGTACAAAAGAATATAGTGAGGATAATTATAGACAATGAACGAGCTGAGCTAAAGACTTAAATTACAGAAATAAATCACTTACAGACAATACCAAGTGACGAGAGATTTGTCGAGGGCGTCTTGATTGTATAACTGAAAAAGTTTGGGAAAATCAATATGCACATCGTATTCTTGTAAGAAGTGCTCTTCCTTAACTGCCACCATGAGCATGATTTGCCCTCCCTCTGCGAATCTCATGTACCACTGATGCAATCTTCGCTTTTGTGTTGATAGATTGTCAACCTGCTCGGGTCTGACCAGAGACTGCCCGTGAACATAGCTCCATGCTACCTCAGCAATGGGGTAACCAGTGTCGCCTATGACTTGAGGAGCAACACTGAGACCAGTACTGTCATTGTGTACGTCCTTATCGGGAAACACCTTGAGCGGGGCGATCGATTGTTGTTCTTGTTCTCTGAGCTGGGGAACTTTTTTCCCGCTTTTCCCCAGTGAGTTATATGACTTCTGAATAGCGCGCTCATAGTCTGATGGCAACTTCGGTTCTGGATCCGATAAGTTCTTGCGGAAGCGCTCAACGACCTCCGGAGCTAGTTTCTCCTTTGGCTTGGGCTTTTTCGGTGCAAGTTGTCTTTTGACATCGGCAGCCACGATCGCTCTGTTTTCCTCGTCAGTCCTTTCGTAAGGTAACTTCTCAGGAGTCTTGTCTTTTGACTTCTTTCTACATTTCTTCTTAGTCGGCGAAGCGGTGAGCTTCCGCTTATTTAGCAGCTTAGTGGGCAGAGACGGCTGACGCGGCGGAGATCGAGATGGACTCGAGCTGGGGTCCCTATCGGGGAGGGGTGGACTTTGCTGAGGTGGATTGCTACAAGGAGGAGTCTGTGGAGGGGTGGAGTCTGCAAACACGATGTATTCCTTTTTCCATAGAATGATACCACCCCTGACTTCTCCCAGTGTCGTCTCCCCGTCCCTCCAGCCATGTCAAGCTCCAGTGTCTCAAATCCGCTCAAAACTTCATCCACCCTGACACGAGCATAGCCAGGTGGAATTTGACTGCCATGTAAGCGTGCTGCAGGTTCATTAGGTAAAGCAAAGCCGACCGCCACCTTGAAGGATACGTTTTTCATTGACTGATGTAGATCACACATTTTCTTCTCCGTGATATCATCCACGGGGTAGCGAGCCATCGGTGCTTTATCCATCAGTGCATCATGATCACCCAGGAGCGCCGTGGAACCCATGCTGCTTTTCAGCTGAGATGGGACGACATTACTATCGTCAAATGCAGGATCTTCTTGCTGCCGCCCAGATGCCCTTTGCTGGCTATTAATTATGTCCAGTTGCTCCTGCTGCCGCATGACCATGCGTTGCAATTCCTCGTGATTTACTTCTAGCCGTTGGATCCGGTCTGCCTCCAGCTTCTTTTTTCTCTGATGGCTTCTATAAGTGCCAGCGCTCTCTGGAAACCCAGCCTTCCACGGAACACCGGGGCCATAGCCTCGTGTTCATCCTTTGTGTTCAGGATTCCCGAGGGCGAGTGTCAGCTCGTCGTTCTCCCTGCGGGCTTGAACGTTCCCTTTCGAACTTTTTCTATTACTTTAACAAGCTCTTTGGTGACTGTTTGAACTTTTTCCTTATTTTTTCCCATGGAATAAGCTTCTCTGTATCTGGGTCCAACGATGCCTCATACCCGTACAACCAGCGCTTGGACCTCTAGGGAAATTCCACTGTTTCTGGAGTGACCCATTTAGCAATCAGGTCGGCGTCTCTTTTTTCTCACTTAGGTGCGGCAGTCTTGTAGCCACCTGGCCCCAAAACATGGTGATATTCCTTTTTCGCAGCATTTAACTTATTTTTTTCCGACCTTTTCACATCTTCAGACGATTCCTTGTACGCCTTAAATTCGTCCCAGTGATAATTTTGCTTCTCTAGTGTTCCAGTGAATGTTGGAGTTTCTTTTTTCTTCTTATATTGACTCCATATTTTTTTTCTTGAAGCTCTGGAATTGTGTGGCCATCTTCTTAAGACCCCACACCTTGACTTTCAACTTCGTGCCATCTTCCAGATCTAGCGGTAGGTTGAAATGTGTCATGAGCAATTTTCAAAGCTCATCTTTGGATCTTTGGTCGACAAAACTAACTCGTCCATCGTCGTCTCCCTTTGGCTTATGCCATTCTCGAATGCTGATCGGGATGTTGTCCCTAACAACAACTCCACATTAATTTACAATTTTTTTACGTTCACTTCAGGAGCCATTGGTTCGCCATCTTCAGCAACTTCCTCGGTCGGGAACCTTTGATTATCACCCAACCTTTTGGTCGGGCCTCGTTGCCTTTTACCAGATTGGTTCGATCCGAAGGGCCTAGCAGATTTGCTCGATCCGGAGGGCTAAAAGAAAAAAGATTCGTTAATAAGTGCAATACAAATCAATTAATGCATCTAGTGATCACGAGAGGCTTAATATACCTCACCGGAATTTGTTAAGGGCCCTTCATCTCTTGGTTCTACCTCAGCTCCCTCACCGTAGTCGTTCAAAAATTGTGAGCTGTAATCTTCTCTAGCTTCTCCACCGGCATCTTCTCCACCTTCTCCACCGGCATATATCATATTCAATAGTTGCTCTTCACCGTCATCTCTGCCGTGGGCGTTCATAGCTTAACTACAAACCAGATGTAAAAAAGGTAAAAAAACATGAGCACTTGAATTCTATAACTACACAATATGAACTCTAGAATTATCTAGAATTATTTCCAACTATATGAACTCTGATATTGGAGTAAACTAGGTCATATCAAAAATTACTTCAAAAATTAGAAGCAACTAACTTATGCATTAGAAGCAACTAACTTAGGCATTAGAAAAAAACTTGTTTTTCCATCTATTCATCCAAATATTCATTATCTTTGCAAAATCATCTCATTTGGAAAAAATCATCTCATTTGCAAGAACAAATGCTGCTTTATAATCATCTATGCAAAACTACGCCAATGAGTAATAGGAAATTGCATATTTCACATACAAAATAGGAAATTGAGTACAAAAATATTGCATATCAATCATCTAATTTGCATATCAATCATCTAATATTCATCAACAATATTTCTTGCAATACCATAAACAACTACAAATTTTTCTAGCAAAGTTTTGTACATAGCTGGGTCGATTTGTAATTGAAACAAAACATGGCAGTAACGATGAACAACAAACAGATGCATCGGTACAGGAGGAGGAGCTACCCTTCGTGAAGAACTGGGTGGAGGTCGGGGCGGCCGGGTTGCAGGGGACGGGACGGCGGCGGCGGCTGGGTTGCAGGGGACGGGACGGCGACGGGGTGTACGGAGACGGGCGGGCCTCGGGCGGGCCTCCAGCCTGCAGCGCGAGGCAGGGGAGGGGAGGGCGACGGCGGCGATGTCTTGGAGGCGGAGGAGGCCGGCCAGGGGAGCACCTCGATCGACGGGCAGGCGAGGCAGGGACGGGAGGCGATGGTGGCGTCGTGGCAGGGGACGGCACGGCGACAGCGGTGTCGTGGCAGGGCTGGGGACGGGATGGCGACGGCAGCGTCGAAGGAACAGCGTAGGGGAGAGAGGAGCAACTGATGCGGCAGCAAGAAGATGCATGATCTAAAATGCCTAAATAGACCTTTAGTCCCGGTTGGAACCAGGAACCGGGACTAAAGGTCTATTTTTGGGCGGCCAAACTTCACGCGCGAACTCAGACCTTTAGTCCCGGTTGGCAATGCCAACCGGGACTAAAGGGCTTTTCGAGTTTTTTTTCTCTAGTTCCTTTTAGTTTTTTCTATTTTCTTTTATATCTATTGATTTAATTGTTCAAATCAAGTCAAATTAGTTTTTGTTTTTTCAGTTTTCTTTTATATGTATTGATTTAATTCTCCTTTTTCTTTTTTCTGATTTCTTTTATATCTATTGATTTAATTGTCCAAATCAAGTCAAATTAGTTTCTAAAAATTTGTAAAAGTCATATCTATATTTGAAAACATCCTCAACAACTTTTGGAACATCCAATATTTGTAAAAATAATATCTATATTTTCTGATTTCTTTTATATGTATTGATTTACATGTTTAATTGTCTATATTTGTAAAAATCATATCTATATTTGAAAAACTCATATCTATATTTGATTTAATTGTTTAATTGTCTATATTTGATTTAATTGTAAAAATCATTTCTATTTGATTTAATTGTCTATATTTTAAAAATCATATGTATATTTTTGAGTGAATCTTATTGCACTTGGTTGCAAATGGAGTCCTCTGTCTCATACAACCAGAACCAAAAAGGTTACATAAAAGGTTTAATATATTATTACACATCACCAACATTCCTATCTAGTGTTTGGGTATAAACTTTTTCTTCGTGTGTGTCCCTTGCTTATGATTGCGCCGTAACCATGGAGAATCTTCATCATTTAACAGGATGCTTGGGTCACTGTTCACTGTGAAGGGCGGAATTTCATTAAACTTATTGTAATCTTCTGACATGTCTGTCTTGTCCTCCACTCCCACGATGTTTCTTTTGCCTGAAAGAACTATGTTACGCTTTGGCTCATCGTATGATTTATTCGCTTGCTTATCTTATCTTTTTTTCGGTCTGGTAGACATGTCCTTCACATAGAAAACCTGAGCCACATCTATGGCTAGGACGAATGGTTCGGCGTGGTACCCAATATTGTTGAGATCCACTGTTGTCATTCCGTACTTCGGGTCTACCTTTACCCCGCCTGTCAGGTTGACCCATTTGCACCGAAATAAAGGGATCTTAAAAGAAGGTCCATAGTCAAGTTCCCATATATCCTCTATGTAACCATAATATGTGTCCTTTTGCCCATTGTTGTTTGTTGCATCAAAGTGGACACCACTGTTTTGGTTGGTGCTCTTTTTATCTTGGTCGACCGTGTAAAATGTATTCCCATTTATCTCATACCCTTGGAAAGTCAATATAGTCGAATATGGTGACCTGACCAACAAGTACAGCTGTTCTCCAACAGTGGTGTTATTCATGAGATGTGTTTGCAACCAACCGCCGAAAGTCTCCATGTGTTTTCCTTTAATCCAGGAGTCAGTATGCTCCGGGTTTTCGGAGTGTACAATATTCATGTGTTCCACGATATACGGAGCCTCCAAGGTGGAACTTTGCAGAACTGTGTAGTATGCTTGAGTGAAAGAATGCCCGTCCATACTTATTATTACTTTTCTTTCCTAGCATGTCTTTTCCACTCAGTCTCCCCTCATGCCGTGATTGAGGAACACCTATCGGTTTAAGGTCAGGAATAAAGTCAACACAAAACTCAATAACCTCCTCTGTTCCATAGCCCTTGGAGATGCTTCCTTCTGGCCTAGCACGGTTATGAACATATTTTTTAAAGACTACCATGAACCTCTCAAAGGGGAACATATTGTGTAGAAATACAGGACCGAGAATCCTAATCTCTTCGACTAGGTGAACTATGAGGTGCATCATAATATTGAAGAAGGATAGTGGGAACACCAACTCGAAACTGACAAGACATTGGACCATGTCCTTCGGTAAACTTTGTAGAGTTTCTGGATTGATTACCTTTTGAGAAATTGCATTGAGGAATGCACATAGCTTCACAATGGGTACTCGAACATTTTCCGGTAGAAGCCTCCTCAATGCAACCGGAAGTAATTATGTCATAATCACGTGGCAGCCATGAGACTTTAGGTTTTGGAATTTTTTCTCTGCCATATTTATTATTCTCTTTATATTCGACGGGAAGCCAAACGGGACCTTGATACTGCTCAGGACTTCAAAAAAGATTTCATTCTCTTCTTTGGTAAGAGCATAGCTGGCAGGACCTTGATACTTCTCTGGATTCAGGTCGTGCATCCGGTGTATCTTTCGTCTTCCCATACACGCCCAAGAAGCATAGCAGGTTCACGCAAAGATTTTTCGTCACGTGCATCACGTCGATTACAGAGCGGACCTCTAAGATTTTTCAATAGGGTAGCTCCCAAAATATAGATTTCTTCTTCCACATGGGTGCGTGTCCGTCAGCGTCATTCGGAACAGATTGTCTGCCAGGACCCTTTCCAAAGATTACTTTTAAATCTTTGACCATACCATATATATCATCACCAGTAAGGCGGGTAGGTTTCGTCCGGTGATCTGCCTCACCTTTGAAATGCTTGCCTTTCTTTCTTAAGGGATGCCTGGTTGGAAGAAATCGACGATGCCCCGGGTACACATTCTTCTTACATTTATCCAAATATATATACTTTCAGTCTCACCTAAAGAGTGCGTGCATGCATTGTATTCCTTATTTGTCTGTCCTGAAAGGTTACTAAGAGCAGGCCAATCATTGATGGTTACAAACAGCAACGCTCGTAGGTCAAATTCCGTTTGTTCGTGCTCATCCCACACACGTACACCTTCTTGACGCCACAACTGTAAAAGTTCTTCAACTAATGGCCTCAGGTACACATCAATGTCGTTGCCGGGTTGCTTCGGGCCTTGGATGAGCACTGACATCATAATGAACTTCCGTTTCATGCACAACCAAGGAGGAAGGGTATAAATACATAGATTCACATGCCAGGTGCTATGACTGCAGCTCTGCTCCCCAAAAGGATTCATGCCATCTATATTTAGACCAAACCATAAGTTCCTTATGTCACCTGCAAAGTCCGGGAACTCTCTCTCGACTTTTCTTCACTGCGACCCATCAGCGGGGTGTCTCAACATCACGTCTTTCTTACGGTATTCTTTGTGCCATCGCAACAACTTGGTATGATCTTTGTTTTGTAACAAACGTTTCAACCGTGGTATTATAGGAGCATATCACATCACCTTGGCAGGAACTCTCTTCCTGGGGCGCTCGCCCTCAACATCATCAGGGTCATGTCGCCTGATTTTATACCGCAATGCAACGCATACCGGGCATGCATTCAAATTCTCGTACTCCTCACCACGGTAGAGGATACAATCATTAATGCATGCATGTATCTTCTGCACCTCTAATCCTAGAGGGCAGACAACTTTCTTTGCTTCGTACGTACTGGGGGGCAATTCGTTATCCTTTGGAATCATCTTCTTTAATATTTTGAGTAACTTTTCAAATCACTTGTTAGATACCACCGTTCTATGCCTTCCATTGTAGCAATTCCAGTGTGGTACCCAGCTTTTTCTGGCCATCTTCGCAATTTTGGTACAACAATTTTCTGTGATCCTCTAACATGCACTCCAACTTCAACGTCTCGTTTTCACTTTCGCAGTTTATCTGTGCATCAAGAATGGCCCGACGAAGAACATCATCGGGCTTATCAACAATGGCCTCTTCTTCAGCTTCGTCTTCCCCCATTATAGTACCACCGTGTTCAGGGAACATAGGATAGTTGTCATCATCCTCTTCTTCTTCACTGTCTTCCATTATAACCCCTCTTTCTTCGTGCTTGGTCCAACAATTATAGACAGACATGAAACCAGTCTGCAACAGGTGGAAGTGTAGGGTTTTTGAGGAAGAGTAATCTTTCGTATTCTTACAGACACTACATGGACAACAAATAAAACCATTCCGCTTGTTTATCTCGGCCACACGGAGAAAATATGCAGGCCACTAATGAACTCGGGACTGCGTCGGTCACCGTACATCCATTGCCGACTCATCTGCATTATATAAATATATCAAAAACCATTACACTACATCGTAAATAGAGAACTGACCAAATTAATTAATACAAGTTCATCACATTAAAACCAAAGTAGAGTAGTGACCAAATATAATACATAGTTCTCATAAAACATACATTGAAACTAACATACAACTATCTAATGCATTTAAATGCAACAACAAATGGGATCAAAATCGCAAATAAAGTAACCATTGATCCAACGACATAATGATACCAAGCCTCTTTATTAATTGCATATTTTCTAATCTTTCTAATCATCAAGCGCATTGCATCCATCTTGATCTTGTGATCATCGACGACATTGGCAAGATAAAACTCCAATTTCATCTTCTCTTCTTCAATTCTTTTAAATTTTTCTTTCAAACCATCGTTTTCTTTTTCAACTAAATTTAACTTCTTCACAAAAGGGTCGGTTGGAATTTCCGGTTCACATACCTCCTAGATAAAAATATCTGTGTCAAGTGTTGGTCGGCATAATTGTCATAAACATGAATCAAATTTGGCATAATTGTCATACCCCATCCGAATCATAGACCGGACGAGGGCCGACGGGGACGGATATCAAAAACATGACACTATACATATAACAAACAATTATACAAGTAAGAAAATTATACAAGTAACTATGCATCTAAATCATACAAATAAGATTTTTTTTTAAAAAATATAAGAACAAGAGGCTCACCAAGGTGGTGCCGGCGATAGGATGGCGCGGGCGATCGACGGCGGTGAGGACGTGGGCGGGGACGGGACGGCACTAAAACCCACAAATCATACTTTAATTTGAGCTCAAATTGCATATAAAACAAATAAACTTTCTAACTTAGATATTTCATCAAACACCTAGCTAGCACTAGAAACATGAAATGAACTAAACTAGCAATGAAATGAGCTAAACTAGCAATGCCGGATGAAAGGATGAAGTTGCTAACCCTTGGATAGATGGGGCGCCGCGAATCTGGACAAATCGTGGAGAAAAATGGGGTTGAACTCGAGCCCAGGAGAGGGAACGGAGGAGAAAAATGGAGATGTTTCGAGCAGGAAAAATGGAGATGGCTCGGGGTGGAAGATGATATAGGGGAACCATTTAGTCCCGGTTGGTATCACAAACCGGGACTAAAGGTCCATCTTTAGTCCTAGTTCGCGATACCAACCGGGACTAAAGGTGCTCGCGCTGGCCCCACCTCTGTGGCTGCCTGCCGCAACCCACCAATCGGGACTAAAGGTCCTGTTCAAACCGGGGATAGAGCTGGCTGGCGTCCTGCCGTTGGAACCAAGACTAATGCTCACATTAGTCCCGGTTCCAATTATGGCCAGGAGTAAAGCTCCGAACTGAAGCCCTGTTTTCTACTAGTGCTTCTTCGTCTCACGGTCAACTCGTAGTCAATGCTGGCTCGATTCGGCTGGATCTGAACTGGGCTCTGGTGTGTGTGTGGACATGGCGCTGGACGCTGGGTGCCACTGCTGCATGCACTTGCTAGCTTGGCCTGGCGGCTGGCGCTCGCCAATGCCCGGCGTGTTCTCCGTAGGATCCCCACGGGATCCTCTCCCTGAATCGACGACTTCAGATGGCTATAGCCGTACGTGCGATAGCCACTGGGTATTGCGGGTTGACTTCTCATGCACGCACCCACGACCCGCCTTGTAAATCACACTATACTGCATGTCAACATGGCACTGCCGATCGAAGATCGTTTGTCAGTGGGTATATCTCGTTCGGTGGTTCCACAAGTGTGAGTTCGTTAGAGCACCCATGAAGAATCCATGGTAGCGCGTTGCACAGTATATATATGTACCACGAAGCCGGATTTGAGCCTCGATCGGCAAGTTAGGACGATCCATGTATGATAACCCACGTATCAATCGACAGGGCTAGCAGATGGGTGGTACCTGCGTGCGTATATATATGTGCGTATATATGTGGGTGAGGTACGTTCTAATTGTAGATCGTTTTGATCCTCGCTCGACAAGTTACGACTCCTCTTTGGTCCCCTTTTATAAATAAATCAATGACCATCATAAAACTATCATATACAAACACAACACTACACAAGTTGTGACATCAGCAAACACACACCAAAACAAAACAAAAATCAAAATGAGGACATACTACGGTGACCCGTAACCGTTGCGCCCTCCAAAGAAGTATCACCACGCTCCTAGCGCTGAATTGTCTAATAGCAAGAAGAAGGAAAACACCCGTTGCTGCCCGGACCAGCGCACTGGTCTGCGCACATGGAAGCGGACGAAAGGTAGCCACGACACCCCTCAGGTAGAGATGATACCATCCAGAGGCGACACCACGTGGGTGACAGCCGAGCCAACAAGGATTTCTACCGACAAAACCCTGTCGACAATCCCGAACGATCTGTACCACAGGAGCCCGCGAGGATGAGTCCTCGCCACCACCAGACTCACACCCGCCAACATGCGCCACACGGACCCGAAGCCACCATTGTTGTCTCACCGAAGCAGCCGTCACGAGGACAGCAAGACAGAGGCGAAGAATAGATTGTACCAGTGTCAGCAGTACTGCGGCCGTACAGGAGGGAAGTACCTCCACCGCTGAAGACGGTAGTTGACCAGACGTGGCCACATAGCACACCAGTCCCCGTTAGGTCTGACTGGGCCCGACGGGCCCGTAAAGCCCCCGCAGGAGCACACCAATCCTAATAGGCTCATGTCGGGCCCCAGATCGGACATGTGAAGCTCAACATTATGAATCTCCATTTTTATCTTAGACTTTTTCGTTGGTTGATTCGTGAGTTGTAACAAATTGTCTTCAAACTTCGCAATAAATTAATAAAGCGACAGTATATATCGTTTTGATGTAGAGGCTGGGGCATGACCAATTTCGGAAAAAATGTACGTTCTAATTGTCGGTCGTTTCTCGCAGCCTAAAGATAGGCACGCACAGGTGCACCACATGGGAATCTACCTACCGCGAGCGTACTTTGCTTTGCCGCAGATACGTATATATACATGAGCGCATCATGAATTAATGACTCAGTTATGGGCTGTATAGTTTCCCAGGCGGCGGCGGCGGAAAAGCTTTTTTCTGCTCCAATCTCCGGCGATTGTGCTGGGCCCCTCTCCTTCCGCTTGCCGCTCCGGCGGCAGGAGGGAGGGGGACCCCATTTTTTGCATGGTACTTAGGGCTAGGAGTTCTCTGGCATGGCGCGTCGTTGGGGTGGTGGGAGCGGCGTCCGGGCAAATAATTCTGCCTCAACTCTTCTCCCTCACCGGCGTTGTCCTTAATTGCGGCGTCTCAGAGTTGGTGGCACTGTGTGCTTGCCGATCTTTCAGATTGGTGGCTTTAGAGTTCATGGATGGTTTCGGCGAGGCGGCGGCGACGACTCCATCAGATGGTTTTTTCCTCCTGCTCTGTCCCCGTTGCTGCGGCGTTGTCTCCAGCGCCAAGGTGGAGTAGAGAGGATTCGTCCAGGAGTACGTGCAGACGGTGGTCTGCACTGGTGACAGCTGGAAGATGGTGCACCTTGTGGTGGGTTCGTGGTTGAAGGCTGATGGTTCTGGTTCCCTACTCCGACATCGTCGTGCGTGGGTGCCAGTGCTGAATTTCGATGGCGTGTCCGGGGACATGCTGCCCCGGTCTGATTCTTTCAACGGCAATGGTTTGTCCTATGGCAAACTATATTGGAGGTCCGAAAAGCTGATGATCAGCGATGGAGCCGCGTCGAGCTCGGGTGAAGAGGTGATCTGTCTATTTTTTTCTTGGTGGCTGCTACGGTGGTGCCGAAAAAGATGGATAGGCGTTGATTTGTCACATAGGTTTATCCTATCTTTCCAGATCTGTAAGATCGGTGTATACGTACTTTGTATCTCGTCTTTTATTTATCAATGAGAATCGTATTACCATGCAAAAAAAAAAGTTATGGGCTGTATATACAAAGTCGACACACGTGTGCAACAGAGCAGAAATCGAGTAGGGCTCCGCGTCTCCTCCATCAGGCGGCGGCGGCGGAAGTTTTTCCTCCCTCCAATCTCCGGCGAGTGCGCGGGTTCCCCTCTCTCCGCTTGCCGATCCGGCGGCAGGAGGGAGGGGACCTCGTTTTTCCGCATAGTAGTTAGGGTTAGGCTTTTTCTGCTGTGTTGTGTCGTTGGGGTGGTGGGAGCGGCGCTCGGGCAAATAAATCTGCCTCGACTCTACTCCCACACCGGCGTTGTCCTTCATGGCGGCGTCTCGGAGTTGGTGGCATTGTGTGCTTGCCGATCTTTTAGATCGATGGCTGTAGGGTTCATGGATGGTGTCGGCGAGGCGGCGGCGGCAACATCAGATGTTTTTTCCTCCTGTTCTATCCCCGTTACTGCGACGTTGTCTCCGGCGCCATGGTGGAGCAGAGAGGATTCGTCCAAAAGTACGTGCAGACGATGGTCTGCACTGGTGACAGCTAGAAGATGGTGCACCTTGTTGAAGGCAGACGGATCTGGTTCCCTACTCCGACGTCGTCGTACGGGCGTGCCAGTGCTGAAATTCGATGGCGCGTCCGGGGTCGTGCTGGCTCGGTCTGATTCTTTCAACGGCAATGGTTTGTCCTATGTCAAACTACTTGAGAGTTCCAAAAAGCTAACGATCAGCGAAAGCCGAGTCGAGCTCGTGTGAAGGGGTAATCTGTCTCTTTTTTCTTGGGTGGCTGCTACGGTGATGCCGAAAAAGAGGGATAGACGGTGGTTTGTCACATAGGTTTATCCTATCTTTGCAAATTTGTAATATCAGTGTATACGTGTTTTGTATCTCGTCTTTTAATTATTAATGATAATCGTATTACTTTGAAAAAAAAAGTTATGGGCTGTATATTTTTCTCACTGTGCGAGCGTACGTCGTACGTGAGTGCGTCCATCGTTTTCTTTCTTTGGTTATTATGTTACCCGCTTGTTTTTTTTTTTTTTTTTTTTTTTTGCTTCTTTTGGTTCGTAGAGAGAGATTGATGTCCGTCGTGCCTGCATTAAAACCGCTAGACGGAGTGTGTTTGCGTGGTCATGGCGATGGTGTGAACCGACCCAAGTGTTGGACCATACGTAAATGTACAGGATGGGTAGTCTGTACTCTGGTCTGCTCTCTATGTATGCTTCTAGATCGAAGCTTACACCGATAATAGACCTAGATAATTGAAACTATATTTTGCAGTTTAGAAAAATCTGAAAAAACATCCTAGATATAAATAATGTTGCCATCTACCAGCGTGTGAAATCTCAAATAAAAATACGTTGTATTTTGGGGTGTGCACAAGTGACAAAGTATGAATATGAAAGTAGTGAATAGTGCAAGCCTAGAGTTCTCCAAAATCTATCAGATTTTCTTATTTTTGTGTAGCCCGAAATATGCACCATTTTCTACGTCCATGATTTTTGTCTGGAGTTTTTTGAGACTTCGGAATATGACTTTTGAATTTTACAAAATAAAAAGCCATACAGAGCTCGGCTCCAGGACTGCCCCTTTTTGAAAAAGAAAAAAAAATCAGAGCTCGGCTCCAAATGCACTTTCCGCAGATCTAGCAATAAGCTGACCAGGGACCATAGCAGATCGAAGAAGAAGCATGCATACGTGGGGCAAGTTGAGATAAGTGTTCCATTATGCACATATAAGGATGTAAGCAGATAGGATAATTTCCACACCATATTTGGTTCCGAAACCTTTTTAAAGAATCGATATTCGGTTTGAAGAAATCCAACGGATAAGTATATCCGATTCCGAACATAACATCCGGATACGGTATAGGATATGATATGTCAAATAGCTCAGAATATGGATTATCCGAAAATTCTATAGCATTATCCGATGATTTTAATACAAATAATCTGATTTTCTACCAAATTGTCGAGCCTTATAGAGCATAATCTATAATTAGTGAGTTTTCGAGTTCGTCCGTTGAATAGCGACCATTTTACAAACTATAGAGTATGACTTTGCTAGTTTATATGTTATTGAACAAAATATTTTTACTTGTCATGTGTGCGTACAAACAGATCCAATTAATTTTGTTTCCGCCCCAAATCTGTGATCACATATATCCGCCTCCAAATTCGTAACCGATAATTATTTACTCTGCTATAGAAAAATGTGATAAAGAATATAATAAAAACAAAATCTGATCCGATCCGTTTACACCCCTTACCCACAATGCATGCCTTGTTCAGTAAAGAATATCTATCGACCGGCCCCGATTGGTCAGTAGCGACCAGCCTACCACACGAACAAAACTGCAAGTTTTTAACCATGCAAAAATGTCAAACGACGGGACGCCCTACCATGTTTAGCCGCGTTAACTGAATCACATATCTGGAAGTACACCTAGGAATCGTGTGCCCAGTGGCGGACGTAGGAGATTTGTGAAGCCCGGGCAAACAGTAAATTTAAGGCTTAGAATGATATTTTTCTTCTCTTTGCTACAGTAAATACAGTAGGAATACAGTACGTCGGCTGGCCGGAAGCCCGGGCAAGCGCCGGGTAATAGGGGCGCTGCGTCCGCCACTGCGTGTGCCTATTAACGAGCTTAAGCCAGTACGTACTTCTACCACTCCAGTAAACAAGAGTAAGTACTCCACTCCAGGCGGGGATCGGTATATTATGTATGCACGGGCCTGAAAATTCCATGCATAAATCGATCGAGCTCCTTTAATTGATTGCACGATCATATACTATCCGGAGAATGTTCCGATCGGGGGCACACCTGCGTTAACCTTCGTGCCAAGGACATACGTGCTGATAGAGTGACAGTATCACGATTAACCCCGATCAACCTGCGCTAAACTGCAAACCAATCTGTGGTTGGATTGCTAGCAGGGTGGTTGTACTCTCAGTCCACCAGAGTCCAAACCTCAGATTTGACATCTATGTGTTGCATTTAGCCAGAATATATTTTACAGTGGGAGGCGACGTTCCCGTCAATAGCGAGTCACCCGTGATGATTTCGTCAATCTTAAGACTCGATCCACTAACTCTGATCCAGCTTGTTCAGTCCGGTGCCGATATTCAGGAAGAGTTGACGGCTGATCAACGTCACGCTACAACGCTACTGTATACAGTGGCGCAGCTATAGCATTTGCAATCGCGGGTGTTCGGAAGGTACACAACAGATAAAATGCAATTTTAAGAGGTGCATATGTGGTGAAAAAAATGCTAATTTAGAAAGATTGCGGCATGTGAGGGCATTAATTCAATCCGCTCCCGCGCGTCCCCTTCCCAGTCAACGATCTCCTCAAACTGATCGAAAGCAATTTTTGGCTAATCCACGCGCGCAAGCATGTGCACTTGATTAGGTGTCTCCCTCATCATCGAGCGATCATCACTAATGCTGCGTACCTGCGGTTCTGTTCGGTAGTACTAGCATGATGGTGGCTCTGATCATAGAATACAGTGACGGTATCTTCAGAGAAATGGAGTAAAATTCAGGTCAGGATCTGCCACATATGCAGCTCATGGAAAAGAACCATGGATAGATCAAGCACCGAGCTCACAATCAGCACTGACCACCGTTACTGTGTTCATGCCCGTAGCAGCAGCTCCTCTGTTTGTAAACAGGCGTTATACTGTAGCATTCTTTTTCTCCACTGCCACTGGGCTCTGGAACTGGGCAGTGCGCACACCGCTCGAGCAGCGAGCGACACGGCGAGACCACCATGCGTTGTGACAGCGTCACATCGCCGTCTACCGGGAGGGCAGTCAGGCAGGCGCAATGATTCCTTATAATTCCGTCCCTTGACATTTGAATCCCTTTGTCATCATAGCCACAATGGACATGGCTCCAGTTCTTCCCCTGGGCTTGGATAGAGAGATAAAAGGAGGGCGGGACGATGTGCGGGTCGGGTGCAAGCCTAGCTGTAAGGTCGCCGTCACTCAAGGTGGCGAGCTTAATTATGTCTTATGTGCAACCTTGTTGACAAACATTGGTGTCCGTTTCTATCCTCTGAAGAGGCCTGTACAAAGTTTGCTGATTTCTCACGCGTGTGGCAATGTAAGACAGAAGATTCTTGTTTAGAAGGAGATCGCTTAACTATGCTTAAGTTTCAGCGTAATTTGAAATGCACCACAGAATCAAAACCGAAAACAAACGGAAATCAGAGCCGATGGCCGAAATATCGACACACACAATGGCCGAGGCCTGAAGGAAAAACACCTACGCAACACACAAATACTACTAGTAGCTCACGAGACCGCTCCGATAAACAGCAGCCCGGTGGTAACTGAAAGCGATTTCTGCTTCTCTATACTACCGTTATGGCAAGCCCTGTCTATGTCAGATCTCAAAGAGCAAATAGCATTATTTTCTGAGTCTCCAACTTCTCCAATAGTGAACTGACAACCCTACTGCCACTGGAATTAGAAACAGAAAATGGACGATCAGTGTTGCTTTGGAGAGCAGACCATATTTCCATCTGATATGATCTTTCCACTAGCTAGAAGATGGAACATGCACGATGAGGCACATCACTCACAGACGAACGATCTGGAGCAACACTCGTAAAAAAAAACGATCTGGAGCAACGGGAGAAGACTCCAAAACAACATGGATTGGGAGGTTTGATCGAGAGAGGAGGCAGCAGCAATTGGGGGAGTGCACCTCTCAAATCATGGCGTCCAACCTTGGCTCCATTGCTCCTCCTTATCGCTGTCATCTGGAATTAGCCACTACGTGATTATACCTGCTCGCTACCTCCATTATGGGTGCGTTAGTGGAATTTAGCAGTGGATGGAAATGGATATGTCTGGTTTGTTGTCTGTCCTGTAACTAGAGAGTAGAGACTACTCCACTCCATGTTGGGGAAACGTACTAAATCTGTACACATTCAAGACCACAATTAAAACTTTAAACATGGTTTATACTTGTTGAAGTTGTGTCGAATATGCATATAGAGTACAGTTGGACTTGAATTACGCAGTACATTAGGTGTTGGAGTTGTAACCTAGGACTAATATATAAAAGCAGGTTAATTAGACTATACGCAAATTGATAGGTTCGACATGACATTACAGGAGGACAGTAGTTTGACCGTGTTAGGGGTGTCTAGAATGGTGAGGCGTTGGTGATTGTGACCTCGACGGGCTTGTCGTCAATGGTAGTGCTCGGTGAGGAGTGTCTGCTAAGCATGCTCCGAAGATAGAGCCGTTGATCGGTGAACCTTGTTCAAATATTGTCCCCCGTCTATTTTCTGCAGTGTTCTAATTGCGTTTAAAGCTAACACTAAATGTTTCAGATAACTGACGGTTAGCATAAGTTTCAGATAACTGACAATTAGCAGGCACGGCACCTTAGAGTGAGCTAAACTTTGGCAGTTGTCCATTCATGATACAATACCTCTTGAATAGCACGTACGAATCATATATATAATTTGGCAGTATGTAGCACAGCTCTAGAAATAAAACATCACTTTCTCCCCGGCGTTGCGCGTGCATCTGGCCATTTTTTTTAATAATATGTTTTTTAATTAAATTCGAAAAAATAATACGCAAAATCACAAAATTTCAGAAATAATACGTCCTCGGCCCAACCTGGGCCGAGGGTGTATTATTTTTGCAATTTTGTGATTTTGCGTATTATTTGTCTAATTTAGTAAAAAAATGTATTATTAAAAAAAAATAGCGCGCATCTGAATTCTGAAGATAATGTAATGATTGGCTAGCTGTGGTCATCAGAGCCGATGAAGCAGTCTTATTCTGAATTAATTTCCACCCTGATGGTTACAGATACATGTTCATCGGTTAGAGCTCTAGATCAGCTTCAACTGCTGGATAGCTTCAAAGGAGAAAAAAATCCATTGATGTACTGGTTCTGTAGGGGTGCCTCGTCGATTGATTATGGGAGGTGCATGTTTGATCCGCTATAGCTTGCTTCACATAATCCAAACCGTTTGTACGTTCTTTCCGTCGAGCCTTCTGGAGTTGGACAAGAAGAGAGTGGCGTCGTCGATCGGATCAGGTTGGCCGTCGCTTTTGGATCCAACGGCCGCTCCTGTCCTGTGCATAGACCGGATAGACCTCGCATGTATGCGCATTCGTATTTCGCTTAGCAGTGGGAGATTCGCGACAGCATAGACGGGGTATTGTTGAATTTCAGTGTGAATTAAAAAGCTATACATGAAACTGGCATGCACTACAGTGAGAACGTTTTCTGCTAAACACAATGCGTCTTACTGTTGCAGTGCACGCTTCTACGATAGTCTGCATTTTCGTTGCCGCTGTGGTCGACTAGAGTGTACCTTTTTCTTTGGGATTGCCAAGCCAGATAGCGCGCATGCACAGGGCTGCTTTTGGTTTCGTGTTTTCACTTTTCAGACGGGGTATTGTTGAATTTCCTCTTCACAAGCAGAGAAGGAATCGGAAAGATAGACATTATCAAATTTTGGAGAAGAAGGAAGACGATAGGATGCAGCCGGCGGCAAACGCATGGCGCCCACACCGTTCAGGCTGTAAGTGGAAACGGGATGTCCACGGCGCCCCAAACCCGTGCATGCTTAATCATGTCTGTGGACACCCATGTGCAGACCGTGTTAATGTAGAAATGACAAGGTTTTTAATAACAAAGTTGTTTCCTTTATGCAGGTTATCTACCGGTGCACAGCTACGATCCGTTCTTGGCTGCCCCTACAGCGTGTGGAGCATCGGGACTTGTTTTCCGAGGCGATGTCGCGATTGGAGACCGTGGCCAGGGAGCTGTTCTCGCAGCATGGATGGCAACATGAGCTGCGGATATGCCCTCCTCCCGCATAGGCGTTCTTATAATTTCTCATTAAGATATGTAATTCGCCTTTTATTTTTATCGCATTTGGAGACCTTCGAACTTGTTGGGGCTGTGCGCACCTTAGTTGTGCAGAGGCCGGGTGTAATGCTTAAAACTCTTTAAGTAATAAAACTCCCTTTATCGAAAAAAAATGTGCAGACCGTGTTAATTGATGGGTCTTAGCGGCAAACCCACGGTCCAATTAAGCCCAATTATTACTCTGCGTCCTCACATTGGAAGACTGCCGCATGGTGATAGCGGCGCCGACACCCAGCCCTAGCAAGATCGGAATCGCGTTGGAGTGCCTTTCCATGAACGGTGGCGGCCCGAAATCCTCGAGGCCGACGGCGGCCGGGTGTAGCTGCGCGACGGACCGGCGTCCAAGATGATGCCTAGCTCGCCGTCCACCGCTAGCGCGACCCAAGGGGTGCATCTCTTAGTAGCTAGTGTCTTTCTCGTCATTTTTGTAGCCTATCTTGCTTCCATTTTGAAAAACATCAAGAGATATACTGATCTACTACCTCTGTTTTTAAATATACGATGTTTTAGGTATTTTACAAGGTGATTAGATGTGTATTAAAACGTGTGAACATGTACACTAAACTATGTTTAGATACATGGGAGTGGTACGTGCTAGTGTCTGAAAGTTCCTATGTTCCGATCATTGGTGTTTACTTTCGGCCTGGGTGAAGCTGTCAATCTTTATAGTAAAATGTAACAACATTTATGACACTAAATTGGTATCACTAGATTCGTCTTGAAATGAAATTTCAAAATATACCAATTAAATGTCATATATATTGATACTCTTTCTCATAAAGTTGGTCAAATTTTTTTTTGACTTGGTACAAAAGCTAGATGTACACTTATTCGAGAACGGAGGGAGTAGATCAGTCTATGTATTTTTACCGCGAGGAAGATTTGACGTGCTGGCATTGGCAATGCAGGTGCAGCCACATGCAAAAGGCAAAAGAGCAATGTGCAGCCAAAGTGTCGCAACGGACGCATGGCTTCATGCAGAAAACGCAAACTAGCCACTGCAAATGCAATGTGCATGCGAGACGAGACGACACGGCAAGACAAGATGGAGGCCCAGGATCCGTCTCTTTCGGCCTCGTGGCTTTATCGGGATCTCCTCCCGCCGCAGAGCTGCTGCCTGCGTTCATTCCTGCAAATTCCAGGTACGTATGCATCCAATCAGCATGTACAGCGGCCTCACTTTGATCAGCAGGTCCCTTTGCTTTACACTCTCGCAGGGCAGAATTAGGGGCCCGTTCGGAAGCCCTCCGCTCCTCCTAATCCCGTCGCTCCGCTCCACGCCTGCGAATCAATAGCTGAGCGCAGAAGCGTTAGGCGGTGATCCGCTCCTCTGGTTCATGAATAGTTGGGCTGCCAGCCCATTGCATGCGGATGTAGCCTGGTAAGAATAGGAGAATCAATCCAGCACGTGGAGAGTTGTCTGTTTGCTGGGCTACGGGCTCGTTAGTGAGCTGAAAATTGTCACGGAGGAGGGAACGTTGTTAAGGCGGCGGCCGGAAACTGGCGGCGGCGGCAGTTTACCCCTGGCCGCCGAGGATCGCACCCGCCCGATTCGTGCGTCTCTCGAGATTCTGCCGGCGGCTGTACTGCAATTCGTTGGCCGGCGATCCTGTTCCGGGAAAGGAGAGGTTTAATCGGGCGGCGGCAGTGCAGCACACGTTCGATCGTTGTGAAGGTCTAGGGTGCTGGCGCCATGGAGACGTCCTCGAACAGGAGAGAAAAGAGACTTGCAGATCGTACACGTTCCTGGAAAGGAGAGATTCGCCAGCCTCGTACCTGTTCGTTATAACTTATCGGTGGCATTCACACGAAATTATTGGCCGCTCCTGATTTTTACGTTTCGTGGAGTGGGGCAAACGTCGCTCTGCAGTTTCGGCCTAAACGGCGGAGCGCTCCGAACTTCCAGATCCGCGGAGCGCGACCGTTCGGGACAGCTCCGCTCGCTCCGGCCGCCGAGCCAGGAGCTGGTGCGTTGCCGAACGGCCCCTAGGTCGTTAACTTTTGTTGGGCGTCGTGCCGCCGGTTTATGGCATGCCTAGTCACGTCCACGCCACGGTGTGTAGGCCCGTAAGTGGACACACCCACGGCTGTCCGTGGGATTGCCGCTTATGCCCACTTAAATAAATGGTACTAAAATTGTCCGTGGGAGCGCCTAGTCGACGCCGCACAGCGAGCTCGATTCAAATCGCGAGGGCCTCCTCCACGAGTCGCCGCCGCACGATGAGCTCGCGATGTCGCTGCTGCGCCGTGACCTGCGTCCTCCACCGAGTGGCCGCCGCATCACGAGCTTGCCCCAAATCGTGAGGCCTCTCTTGCATTGATTCAACCCAAGCCTTTGGTCTTTTATTACTCTTTCGGCCTTCTCTCTTTTTTAAACCAACCACTGTACTGTCCAAGGTTTGCTCTGCCACCGGCAAACTTTCCTCATGGGAATCTTCTGGCTTGAAAATTTCCTTTATCTTCTCTTCTATGGTTTTGTTCAATGAATCAAGTAAATTGTCTAGTAAGAAATATGATTCATCAAAGTCCACTGCCCGGGAAGCCATGCGAGCAATTTTTTGCATAAAGATTTGAATTGGTGCAATTTTTCTAACTTAGGATCTTCAACAATATCATTTCCTTTGTTGTCTTGCACGATGCCTGATCTTGCTTCTTTTGTCCATCGTGTAAGAATGTATGCCTCTGGAATCAACTTGATGTTTATCATATCTAGTGATTTTAAAGCATGACTACAAAGGATGCCGTGTTTCTCAAATTTCTTACAACTGCAAGAAACTGTTTGATTAATGGGATGGACATAAACTTTATATCCATAACCATTAGTTGGCTGTCCTTCGGGACTGCAAGTGGCAACAGTGAACTCAATGGTGGAATCAGTCTGCACCGAGTTCTTGATATAGCTTGCTGTTGATTTTTCAAACTCCTCCTGGAAGAGTTTAAATATATTTGTTGTACAAACATTTCTGCTTGTTGTAGTACTGGCGTGCCCTTCAGTTTTAGCAGTGGCAACTTTTTCCTAGCTTCATTCAGACTTTACCTCCTTCTCACGCTTCTCTTGAACGGCCCTTTCAAAATGTTTGAAGAACGTCCAAATTAAATTTCAGATGTTGCTTCAGGTCCTTATTGAAGCTCTTGCTGAGTTGCGTGCTTCGCATTCCCAACGTAAACACATCCTTCATGTAGCAATAAGCCCACTTGTGCTTCAGTTTGTAAATATCATCCAACCAGCTTCCTTTCTTCACCTTAGACTGCATCAGCTTGAAAACTTCATCAAATTTCTCTTCTTTTTCATATAAATACATACAACGCTTATATTCCTTCAAAATTGGTGATGCCTCATCCTTTTTTGAACAGGATCATTAGGGAGGACCCCTCCTATTGGTTCTTCATCCGTCTTTTTACCAGGGTCACTAGGGAGAATGCTTCCTAGTTCTTCATCCTTATACGAGCTTAAATGCTTTACTGCATTCTGACCCATATGTCAGCAACACAAACCATGTATTGTGTGCAAAAACACCTCGCCAACTGCCCTGTCCATTGCCGCATCTTGATCGGTAAAAATTGTTCTTGGATGCTTTTGATTATGTGCTGCTAGAAAACTTTCAAATAACCACTTAAAAGAATCTACTATTTCGTCATATAAGAGGGCTGCTCCAAAAACCACTATTTCTCGGAAATGGTTAAATCCAACAAAAACTCCAAAAGGCCTGTACTCTTTGTTGGTAGAATATGTGGTATCAAATGTAACCACATCACCAAATAAAGCATAATCTATCAACATTTTTGCATCAGCCCAAAATATATTTGTTATCTGTTCTTCGCAATCTAGTTGAATAGCATATTGAAAGGATGGATTATCAATAACTTGTTGCTGAAAATACTGTAACAAACCTCCTGCTTCTCCATACTGCAAGCTACGTTGGCGCTTACTCCTCAAGTAATTTTTGCGATCTTGCAGAGTGTACCCAAGATTGGATGTTCCACCAACAACTTCTCCAGAAAAGACATGTGCTGCCTTTGGTGCAATGCCAGCGTGATCTGCTGTGTCTATGTCCATGGCATCCAGTTACATATTTTTCGCTGAGATGGGATCAAGTGGATCATATCAGGCCGATACAGGACATGGTTGTGCTCTGCCACAAAGTCATGTACTTCATATCTGTTAGTATTTCTGTTCAAAATAATTCCCATGCGTGCCTTACATCCTGTTCTTGTTTCAGCTCGTGAAGACTTGTATTGATCCTCACGTTTATCTTTTGAACGATGACCCTCTTTTCCACATAAGAATCTTGTTGATGTCACTGTTCCATCCTTATTCTTGTTACTATAATGCTTTCTAGCATCAAATCCTATTTTTCCTGCATAAGAAACCCAGAAGTTCTATGCTTCATCTGTTGTACCGAATTTCATACCTAGCCTGGGAGTCCAACTTGAGCATGCTCGGTGTTGGTGTTTGATTCCACATTGGAATTTCCGCTGAGATTTCCATTGTTGTTTTCTGGGTGCATTACTGGATGACACCAACGCAGTAGGGAAGTATGTTGTAGATCGTATGGTTTGGGGATGAATAGAATAGATCTGCTAGTTTTGGTTAGAAAAGGCAGCTGGATGATTGTTGCGCTAGTTTTTTGGTGGGAAAACGCAGTCCGTGCTGTGTTTTTTGTGGGAAAAATGGTGTGAGTAGTTCTTTTTGGAGGGAACCATCAAAAGGAAAAAAATTCCCTCCTAATTAGTAGATAAGTTATAGGTGTTACGGCTGATTAAATCTGGGCCATAGGGACAATGCAAGGGGCTGCGATTTGCCCAACTCCACCGCGTGGAGTTGAGTCCAACTCTAGGGGATCCGAACCCTAGTGCGTGCATGTAGGTAGTGAAACGTAGTATTCGGATCAAGCAGGTGTGTGGCTTGGCCCGTGGGTGTGTTTTTCCCTATTTAAGCACTTGTAATCAGCTGAGTTTGGTTAAGAGATTAATACAGAGAAAAGGCACAAGTGCGTGTGGTGCAACTCCCGTGTGTTCTTCTTCTTCCTTGGGCAAGGATATCATGGGCATCCTCTAGTATTTACCTTAACTATGTCCAAGAAACTGATCAAAATTGAATGGATCTGGAGTGTAATCTTCACAGTCATTATATGTTGTCATTAACTTTAGAGGGGTTCCTTTGTTCTTGCAGCGTGGAAATTAAATGTTCCCTAGAGTACAAGTATTTTTGTCGCTATTTTTCTCACAACAAAATTATCACTAGAGATAACGTGGCTAAGAGACAAACGATACTAGTTTCCTGTTCTACAAAGGAAAGGAAAAATGTGGAACACGTATGTGTCAGTTGTGATGTTACAAAACTGATACAGTAAGAAATTTCTAGTGTGGTTAAAACTGAGATTGCTAAAAACTACTAAAATGTAGCTAGTGTTTCGGCTGGCAATAACATGAATTGGGTTGTGAATATGATGTCCCCTCATGACTTGTGGAAAGATTAAAAAGCTTATGGAGGATAGGGAGTTTGTCCCAACTAAAATAGCACGTTCCCAAAATAGGGTTGCGGATTGTCTCGCTAATTATGGCCATACGGAGCACAGTACAGCTTGCTGGTTACACCAGGGCCCCCTTTTTTAGTTTCTCATGTATTAGCAGACTGTAATCCTATTGATTCTGAATAAAACTCCCTTTTACCCCGCAAAAAAAAGATACCCATCTCGTTGCGGCGGGAACCTTAAAAAAATTATAGCATTAAAGAAAGGATATTTCATGCTTGAAATGAAAAAAAATATCGGGAATATGGAGAATTTGATCCACAATAGTCAAATCTTAATTTAGTTAATAAGTTAATATGAAATATTCGTATATTTATGCGCTAAAGATTGATGATATGCAAAATTGTATGGCTATTTTTTTAATGTGAATAGCTTGCATGTATGGATGTTATATTTAATAAATATGGAAGAAAGTGGATAAATGAATGTCTCAAATTATGGATGATGTGGTGATGACATGGATAAATGAATGGATCAAATAGTGGACGATGTTTTTTTATGACTGAAAACCCAGTCGGAGCTGCTTTTCATTTATGAATAGAAGAAAGGCTGATAGCCAATTGACTCGGTTTATAAGGGAAACCAGGCCTGAAAACCATACAACATCTAGCAAAGCTAGGACAGCGGCACATGCCAACGCACGGCAAGCAGCAACAACAACAACAACAACAACAACAACAACAACAACAACAACAACAACAACAACAACTACTACTACTACTCAGCAGGGACACAAGCACAGCCAAACCTCACAACAAACCGTCCATGCCGAGAAACCAGCTAAACAGCGAGGATGCAAAGCACCAAGCTTTGAAGGCCGCGTCTCCGACGATGTGGCTTCCGAGACTCACCACTACCATGAAACCGCTCCGACGACATCACACCTATGCGCCAAGGAGAAAAGGCTGGCCGAAGAGGGTCCTAGCCCGGCAAGTGGAAGATGCCGGACCGGAGTCGAGAGTAGGGTTCACCTCCGTGAAGCCATAAAGCAAGTATATTGCGCCCCTTCGAATCTCCTCGTCCGAGACGGAGATCGGCGTCATTCCACGCTGCACCTCTTGGACCAAGGGAACCTGAGTACCAGAAACAACACCTTCAAGAAGGAGTGCGACGCCTAGGCGCGCTGCTGCTCGAACCGAAAGGTCATGGGTTTTCCCTGGCACACATATGGGCTTTGAAGTAGGGGATGACCTGACACCCTTGATGCATGTAAAATGCATACATGAACTTGCACTTTAATTGCTTATATTCCAATCATATTTGCATCATATAAGGGTTATATCAATGTTTTATAATGATTTTTGGGAATATTCATTTATTTCCTTTTTTTATGGAATTAACCCTGCACAGGCTGAAAACCCCGTTTTCTTATTTTAATGTTTCAGGGACCCAAACGTCAACAAAATCAACTGGAAATTTACGGGCGTCAATATTTGGAAGGAAGAAGACCTATGGGCGAAGGAAGCGAACAAGCGGAGGCCCGAACGGGGGTGGCCCACGCGGCCAGGTACTGTGACCGCGTGGGGCCCACCCGTTTGGCCCTCGTGGCTCCGTTGCCGTCGATCTTCGCTCCACCGACATAGTCTTGACCTAAAAACGCCTATAAAAAAGGTCCCCGACGTTCTCTGGGAGGAGCGCCGTGATGACGTGAAACACACGTTCGTTGGGAGACCCCAAGAGGAAGGTATGATGTAGTCAGCAGCAAGTTTTCCCTCAGAAAGAAACCAAGGTTATCGAACCAGTAGGAGCAGCAACTCTTCAGAAGGTTGTCAACGGCGCCAGAAAAATAGTTGTTGAGGGAGTCTGGACTGTTGACGTGGAATCTGCACACAACACAATCAAACTACTTTGCCCCAACGAAACAGTGAGGTTGTCAATCTCACTGGCTTGCTGAAAACAAAGGATTAAACGTATGGTGTGGAAAATGAGTATTAAATTGCAGAGAATGAAAAAGGAACAGTTTGCAGTTTGTGGTTGTTTAATCAGTGTAAAAGAATGGACCGGGGTCCACAGTTCACTAGTGGTGTCTCTCCATAAAAGATAACTAACATGTTGGGTGAACAAATTACAGCTGGGCAATTGACGAATAGTGAGCGCATGACAATGCATATACATGACATGTTGACTACTATGATATTTAATTGGGCATTACGACATAATACATAGATCGTTATCCAACAGCATCTATGACTAATAATCCACCGCCGGGTTGTCATCCGAGTCCCCCGTTGGTATTAAGTTGCAAGCAACGGATAATTGCATTAAGTAAAGTGCGTAATGTAAACAAACACATATGCCCGTGGACATAGCATCGTTAGGTTATCCCTAGTGGCAACAGCACATCCACAACCTTAGAACTTTCTGTCACTGTCCCAGGTTAAACGGAGACATGAACCCACTATCTAGCATAAATACTCTCTCTTGGAGTTACAAGCATCTACTTGGCCAAAGCATCTACGAGTAACGGAAAGCATGCAAGATCTTAAATAACATATAAGATAGATTGATAATCAACTTGACATAATATTCAATATTCATCGGATCCCAGCAAACACAACATGTAGCATTACAATAATATGATCTTGATCATGTAGGGCAGCTCACAAGATCTAAACATGATGGCACAAAGTGGAGAGACAACCATCTAGCTACTGCTATGGACCCGTAGTCCAAGGATGAACTACTCACGCATCACTCCGGAGGCAGGCATGGCGATGTAGAAGCCTCCGGTGACGATTCCCCTCTCCGGCAGGGTGCCGGGAAGAGGTTCTGAACCCTCCCGAGCTAGGGTTGACGACGGCGGCGTCTCTGGAACTTTTCGTGGATATTTGCTCAGGTACTTAGGGTTTTCGCGTCGGGGGGAATAAGTAGGCGAAAGGGCGGCGGCTGCGGACCCCCGAGGGGCCCACACCACCCAGGGCGCGGCAGAGGGGGGCCGCGCCCTGGCGTGTGGGGCCCTGGTGGCCCTCCTCTGCTGCTCCTTCGCTCCGTCAGCGTGTTCTGGAAAAATAGGCACCCCCGTGTAGTTTCGTCCAATTCCGAGAATATTTCCAGACTAGCTTTTCTGGAATACAAAAACAGCAGAAAACAGGAACTGGCACTTCGGCATCTTGTTAATAGGTTAGTCCCAAAAAATGTATAAAAGTGATATAAAGTAGATGCAAAACATGTAGCAATTGGTATAAAACAAGCATGGAACATCAAAAATTATAGATACGTTTGAGACGTATCAGCATCCCCAAGCTTAGTTCCTACTCGTCCTCGAGTAGGTAAACGATAAAAACAAAATAATTTTTGAGGTGACATGCTACTATCATAATCTTGATCATATAATATTGCAAGGCACATGTAAATGAATGAAGTGATCCAAGTCAATGGTCTATAATTTGCTACAAATAGATAATGAGTAAACAATGAATCACACAAGCTAAACGTTTTCATGAATAGTACTTTCGAGACAAGCATCAAACAGTTTTGCATAAGTGTTAACTCATAAAGCAATAGTTTCTAATAAAAGGTATTTAATCAACACAAAGGAAGAATTTAGTTTCAGCATTTGCTTCAACTTTCAACATATTTATCTCATGGATATTGTCAACACAAAGTAGTATAACAAGTCCAATACATTGCATATAACGCATGTTGTAACAAAGTTGACACTAGTGTTTGCTTGTGGAAGACAGAAAGAATAGGAAAACTGACTCAACATAAAAGTAAAAGAAAGGCCCTTCGCAGAGGGAAGCAGGGATTAAATCATGTGCTAGAGCTTTTAGGTTTTTGAAAGCATATAGAGATTGCATAAAATATTTGATACTCCTCCCAACCTTGCTAACACAAGCCATGGCTAACCGAATCCTCGGGTGCCTTCCATCAATCACATACCATGGAGGAGTATCTATTTTTGAGAGGTGTTTGTTAATTGTCAACGAATGGTAGCGGGTGAGAACAGTATTCTACCTGTCGAACGGACTTTTAAGAGCGGCTCCCATGAAGGACGTTATTTCTACCAGCAAGGCAGATCATCCCTCTTTCTCTTTGGTTTACACACATTCAGGTATTTCACTGTTTGTCATTGCTTACTGATGAATCAGGGCAAAAGTGTGAAGAGAATTAATTGGTTAAAGTTGTAATTAATTGGGACTGGGCACCCCGTTGCCAGCTCTTTTTGCAAGTTATTGGATAAGCGGATGTATATGCCACTAGTCCAGGTGTAAAAGTCCACTCGACAAATAGAATAAAGAATAACCACACTAATTCCTCATGAGCTAGTAAACATTGACACAAAAAGGGAATAATAACATTTTGAATAATTTAAAGGTAGCACATGAAAAATTTACTTGGAGTGGCAAGGAAATACCACATATAGGTAGTTATGGTGGACACAAATGGCATGGATTTTGGCTCAAGGATTTGGATGCACGAGAAGCATTCCCTCTCAGTACAGAGTTTAGGCTAGCAAGGTTATGTAAGCAAACAAGAATATCAACCCGTACACCAAGTTTTATATGACAAACATATTGCAAACGTTATAAGACTTCATACCGTCTTCCTTGTTAACCAAACCCTGTTATTAGAAAATATCTAGACCTTAGAGGTACCACCGATGCAAACCAAATTTTCAACAAGCTTTACGGTAGTTCTTCACTAATAGGCTTAACTCATGTGATGCACAATTTAATCATGATCTACTTGTTAACTCAAAACAATTGACAAGCATCAAGTTATCCATTTTAGTGATCTACAAGATTAAGCAAGTTTTTCCTTATACCAATTACCACATGCAACATTTTCTGAACCAACCAAACACCAATCAATTTATTTCATCAACTCTCCAAACAAATATAAGTGAAGCAAGAGAGTACTTTCTACAAAAGAAAGCTAATAGCTCTGACAAGAGATACATGAAAACAAGAGCTAAAAGCTGAACAGCGCTAGATATGAATACTCAACAAATATAAGTGAAGAATAGGAGTATTCTCATGAAAAAGCGGAGCGTGTCTCTCTCCCAATCAAGAATGCTAGGGTCCAGTCAAGCTTTATTGAAAATAAAAGTGCAATACTGAAAATAAAAAGCACACAGACGCTCCAAGAAAAGCACATATGATGTGAAAGAATTAAAATATAGTTTCACTAGAGATGACCTGATAATTTTGACGATGAAGAAGGGGATGCCTTGGGCATCCCCAAGCTTAGACGCTTGAGTCTTCTTGAAATATGCTGGGGAGATCCATGGGAGCCTCCCCAAGCTTAAGCTCTTCACTCTTCTTGATCCTATTATATCATCCTTCTCTCTTGACCCTTGAAAACTTCCGTCACACCAAACTCAAAGTAGATCTCATTAGAGGGTTAGTGCATAATCAAAAATTCACATGTTCTGTAAAGACGCAATATGATTTGTTACTTTAAACATTAGCTACAGCCACTGATGTTATGTGAAGCTCTTCCACCCAAAAAAGAATTTCACTCAACACTAGTAAAAGAGAGAATGCGAAAAATAAAAAGGCATAATCTGTCTAAAACAGAACAGTCCGCAAAGACGAATTTTTTCGAGGCACTTACGACGCTCAGATCGAGAAACTCTGAACTAATGAAAGTTTCAGACATTCATAAAGATTACGCACAAAAATTTCAGATTTTTAACAATCTGGTGATTTTAGGAATTTCGTACAGTGAACAGCAAAAATCTGTTTCTGCGCAGCAATCAAAATTAAGCATCATCTTATCATTAGAGGCTACTCTTGGCACAACAATGCGAGAAAATAAAGATACAAAGGAGTTGCTACAGAAGTAAACAAACTCCTTGACTCAATAAAAGAAAAATTGCAGAAAAATAAAATGGGTTGCCTCCCATAAGCGCTTTTCTTTAACGCCTTTTAGCTAGGCACAAAGCATGCATCAAGTATTACCAAGTGAAGAAGCATCAACATTGTAATTTGTTCGAACAATAGAATCATAAGGTGGCTTAATCTTCTTCCTAGGAAAGTGTTCCATACCTTTCTTGAGAGGAAATTGATATTTTATATTCCCTTCTTTCATATCAATAATAGCACCTACAGTCCTAAGAAAAGGTCTTCCCACACAATAGGGCATGATGGATTGCACTCAATATCCAAGACAATAAAATCAACGGGGACATAATTGTTGTTAACCATGATAAGAACATCATCAATTCTTCCCAAAGGTTTTTTAATAGTAGAATCAACAAGGTGAACATCCAAGTAACAATTTTCCAAAGGTGCTAAATCAAGCATATCATATAATCTTTTAGGCATAACAGAAATACTAGCACCAAGGTCACACAAAGCATTGCAATCAAAGTCATTCAATTTCAATTTAATGATGGGCTCCCAACCATCTTCTAACTTCCTAGGGATAGAAGCTTCATGCTTTAATTTCTCTTCCCTAACTTGTATGAGAGCATTAGTAATATGTTTAGTAAAAGCCATGTTTATAGCACTAGCATTAGGACTTCTAGCTAGCTTTTGCAAGAACTTAATTACTTCAGAAATATTGCAACCATCAAAATCAAAGTCATTTCATCAAAAGTAATGGAATTATTCTCTTCCTTATTGCTAGAAATTTCAGCATCTTTATCAAGGACAGTTTCAGAGTTATCAGGCAATTTAGGACATTTTGCAATAGAAGTGGAAACATTACCAACACCAACTATCTTGCCATTAATGGTAGGAGGTTTGTTAACACTTGAGTTTGAAGCATTTTCAGAAGTAGTAATAGTATAAACTCTAGCAATATGTTCTTTCTAGCAATTTCATCCTCTCTTTCCCATCTAGCATGCAATTCAGCTAACATCCTCACATTGTTATCAATTTTAACTTGTATAGCATTGAGAGTTTTGCTCTCTTTAACATCATGAGGCATGTTCTTTAGTTTCAATAAGTCAACATCAAGAGCAAGACTATCAACTTTAGAGGAAAGCACATCAATTTTCCCAAATTTCTCCTCAACAGTTTTATTGAAAGCAGTTTGTGTACTAATAAAATCCTTAAGCATAACTTCAAGATCAGAGGGTACACTCTTATTATTATTGTAGGAGTTACTATAGGAATTTCCATAACCATTGCCACTATTAGAAGGATAGGGCCTATAATTGCTATTACCAAAATTATTCCTATAAGCATTGTTGTTGAAATTATTATTTTTAATGAAGTTCACATCAACATGCTCTTCTTGAGCAACCAAAGAAGCTAAAGGAACATTATTTGGATCAACATGTGTTTGACCATTTGCAAGCATAGACATAATAGTATCAATTTTGGCACTCAAGGAGGAGGTTTCCTCAACAGAATTTACCTTCTTACCTGTTGGAGCTCTCTCGGTGTGCCACTCAGAATAATTAATCATCATATCATCAAGAAGCTTTGTTGCAGCACCCAAAGTGATGGACATAAAGGTACCTCCAGCGGCCGAATCCAATAAATTCCTCGAAGAAAAATTTAATCCTGCATAGAAGGTTTGGATGATCATCCAAGTAGTCAGTCCATGAGTGGGACAATTTTTAACCAATGATTTCATTCTCTCCCATGCTTGAGCAACATGTTCATTATCAAATTGCTTAAAATTCATTATGCTACTTCTCAAAGAAATAATCTTAGCAGGAGGATAATATTTTCCAATAAAAGCATCTTTGCATTTAGTCCATGAATCAATACTATTTCTAGGCAAAGATAGCAACCATTCTTTAGCACGTCCTCTCAAGGAGAAAGGAAAAAGTTTCAGTTTAATAATATCACCATCTACTTCCTTGAGCTTTTGCATTTCACAAAGTTCAACAAAGTTATTAAGGTGAACAGCAGCATCATCAGTACTAACACCAGAAAATTGCTCTTTCATAACAAGATTTAAAAGTGCAGGTTTAATTTCATAAAATTCTGCTGAAGCAGCAGGTGGAGCAATAGGTGTGCATATGAAATCATTGTTGTTCGTGCTAGTGAAATCACACAACTTAGTGTTCTCAGGAGTACTCATTTTAGCAGAAATAAAAACAGTACAGAAAATAACTTGAAAGTAAACTAGATGCAAGTAACTAATTTTTTTGTGTTTTTGATAATTGAAAGCAAACAAGATAAAATAAAATAAACTAAGCAAGACAAAAACAAAGTAAAGAGATTGGAAGCGTGAAACTCCCCTTGCAGAAGACTGCTGTCTCCCCGGCAACGGCGCCAGAAAAATAGGCGTTGAAGGGAGATAGGAGTCTGCTGAAGAACTTCACTCCCCGGCAACGGCGCCAGAAAAATAGCTTGATGACGTGAAACACACGTTCGTTGGGAGACCCCAAGAGGAAGGTATGATGTAGTCAGCAGCAAGTTTTCCCTCAGAAAGAAACCAAGGTTATCGAACCAGTAGGAGCAGCAACTCTTCAGAAGGTTGTCAACGGCGCCAGAAAAATAGCTGTGCAGGGAGTCTGGACTGTTGACGTGGAATCTGCACACAACACAATCAAACTACTTTGCCCCAACGAAACAGTGAGGTTGTCAATCTCACTGGCTTGCTGAAAACAAAGGATTAAACGTATGGTGTGGAAAATGAGTATTAAATTGCAGAGAATGAAAAAGGAACAGTTTGCAGTTTGTGGTTGTTTAATCAGTGTAAAAGAATGGACCGGGGTCCACAGTTCACTAGTGGTGTCTCTCCATAAAAGATAACTAACATGTTGGGTGAACAAATTACAGCTGGGCAATTGACGAATAGTGAGCGCATGACAATGCATATACATGACATGTTGACTACTATGATATTTAATTGGGCATTACGACATAATACATAGATCGTTATCCAACAGCATCTATGACTAATAATCCACCGCCGGGTTGTCATCCGAGTCCCCCGTTGGTATTAAGTTGCAAGCAACGGATAATTGCATTAAGTAAAGTGCGTAATGTAAACAAACACATATGCCCGTGGACATAGCATCGTTAGGTTATCCCTAGTGGCAACAGCACATCCACAACCTTAGAACTTTCTGTCACTGTCCCAGGTTAAACGGAGACATGAACCCACTATCTAGCATAAATACTCTCTCTTGGAGTTACAAGCATCTACTTGGCCAAAGCATCTACGAGTAACGGAAAGCATGCAAGATCTTAAATAACATATAAGATAGATTGATAATCAACTTGACATAATATTCAATATTCATCGGATCCCAGCAAACACAACATGTAGCATTACAATAATATGATCTTGATCATGTAGGGCAGCTCACAAGATCTAAACATGATGGCACAAAGTGGAGAGACAACCATCTAGCTACTGCTATGGACCCGTAGTCCAAGGATGAACTACTCACGCATCACTCCGGAGGCAGGCATGGCGATGTAGAAGCCTCCGGTGACGATTCCCCTCTCCGGCAGGGTGCCGGGAAGAGGTTCTGAACCCTCCCGAGCTAGGGTTGACGACGGCGGCGTCTCTGGAACTTTTCGTGGATATTTGCTCAGGTACTTAGGGTTTTCGCGTCGGGGGAATAAGTAGGCGAAAGGGCGGCGGCTGCGGACCCCCGAGGGGCCCACACCACCCAGGGCGCGGCAGAGGGGGGCCCGCGCCCTGGTGTGTGGGGCCTGGTGGCCCTCCTCTGCTCCTTCGCTCCGTCAGGCGTGTTCTGGAAAAATAGGCACCCCCGTGTAGTTTCGTCCAATTCCGAGAATATTTCCAGACTAGCTTTTCTGGAATACAAAAACAGCAGAAAACAGGAACTGGCACTTCGGCATCTTGTTAATAGGTTAGTCCCAAAAAATGTATAAAAGTGATATAAAGTAGATGCAAAACATGTAGCAATTGGTATAAAACAAGCATGGAACATCAAAAATTATAGATACGTTTGAGACGTATCACGCGCACAAACACAGAAACACCAAAACGGAGATCAGGAGCTGCAGATTGGAGGGGGAAAACTCCGGCGGGGCGCTGCGGTGTGGTCTCCATCTTCTCCATCGACTTCTCCACCATCTCCATGATGAAGAGGGAGTAGTCCACCTCTGGACTATGGGTTTGTGGAAGTAACTCCGTATGAGCTGCTGAACATGATTACGGTCACCATTGTAATACCTTTGTGGTGGATCTTTATGAGTTAATATATGTTTGAGGTTGCAATGTTTGTTTCAGTTATGAGTATAGATGCATATTATGTACCCCGTTCTTGTCTACTTGTTTTGATCAAGCATGTTTATGAGAGCGTGTGGGGGAACGTGTGCATTAGTTGGAGTAACGGGGGGTGGCTAGTGCAGTGAACGTGAGAGAAAGTTCTGCGATCCACTTTGGTATCTTTACCTTACTATGTTACCTCACTAGGGATAAACTAAAATACCATGCTACCGGGGATGTGGGCGTGACCATTGCCACTACTCCATGACTAGATCTAGCATGTTCTTATTTTCACTTCATGTCATGATACTTAATGCTATACTCTGAGTTATCTTAATTACTGAGGTGTTATGATTTAGTTCGCATCTTGGTGGAGTATAAGAGAGGTTAATAACCAAAAGATCTCTATGTTAGGACGTGATGCCCATATATCTAAGTAACTTGTTATCAAACCCTGTGTTGCAATCTCATATGTTAACTTGTGTGTTCCATTGTCTACCACTTTATAAAGAGAGAGTGCATTTGTGAAACCATGAACCCCAGTCCATTTTTAATCATAAGAAACACCTTTCCAACACCATATACCACTTTTCTATTTTCAGCCATCATTAAATCCGAAAATACAAAAATACTTTTCATCTTGCATACCATTCAAAAACCCAAAAATATCATTTATCATTGCATCCACCATCATTGCATATTTATTTCTTGTTTGCATTGCATAACTATCCTGATATCATTCTTACACCTTGTGCTTGACAACCACAGGTGAGGTTGAGGACCAAAACATCTAACCTTGTTTTGTAGGTAACCAAAAGAAGGATAAGAAGATAAATCTACCACTTCAGATTCCCCGAGAGTTCGATATTAAACCCTCGAGTCACCCCTCGTGGGGAAAACTGTCTTCCACTTACTATACACTCTGCACTTGGAGTCTCAACCTAATCCCGTTTATTTGTGCAGGCATCAAGACTTGCTCTTCGGGACATCAAGACGTTTTCTGGCGCCGTTGCCGGGGAATCGTAGCTGAGAGATTTATCCAAGGGTGTGCATCATCGCATTCATCTCACAACAAAGTCAACGTCACCAACTTGTGCTAACACCTAAGCTTGGGGAGGTTGCACCTACGTGAGCACCATCTTATCCATCTTTACTTACAAAGCAATTTATTTGTTTTGTTAGTGTCATTGCATATCATATCATATTTATTTCAGTTTTGCATAAAAAATCAAAAATACCAAAAAAAAACTTGCTATCATGGTGCTTGGAAACAAACAAGGAGGGAGTTCTCTAGGGAATTCTGTTTCTAGTTTTAAACAATATCATGGAGAAACATTAAAAGATGCTTGGGTAAGAATTAATAGGATGCATTATGAAGATCCTACACCTTGTGAAGATGAAAAGCTAAATCTTTATTTCTATTATGGAATAGATCCTTGGTATCAAAATGCTTTAGATGGGGCTACAGGTGGAAGTTTTGTCTTGTCAACACCACCTTGTGCAGCCATGACACTTAGAAGGATTTTTGGTAGCTTTGTGGGTAGCAAGAAAAAGTTGGAAGACACCACAATAGCACTTGCTTCATCAAAGGATAAATTTGAAACTAAGTTAGAAAAGCTACCTAGTAAGGAAGATTTTGAACAACTAGTTTCTTATTCTGAAAACATTATTCCAAAGATAAACAATGAATTGGTTAATGTCATGCATAAGTTGAGAATTTGTGAGAAAGAATTTCTGGAAAAAGATGTTTACCTGAACAATATTGAGGAAAAATTGGTTCGAGTTAGTGATTCATTGAGAAAAGATTCATCTCTTAAACATGTGAAAGAGGTTCCTGCTAGGCAACAAGTATGGTTAAAAAGGAAAAGAAAGTTGAGGAAGTTAAAATGCTTAATGAAGTCAAGGATCCTTTGCTTGACTTAGAAAATTGTAGCTTGCATGAATTAATATCTATCTTACAAAAATTTGCAAGTGATCCTTCCATCAACACTAACCAAGCAGGTTTTGGTTCTTATATTGCTAATCATGTCTTGAAAGAAAAGATTGCTAGGTACAACCAAGAGGCTATGATACCACCTAAGCTTGGGGATATGTGGATACCTAAGGTACTAGTAACTATTGGAAAAGAGACACACCATGCCATACTTGATCTAGGATCTAGTGTCTCTGTTTTATCTAAAGAACTATATGAAGTGCTTGAATTGAAAAATCTTGAAAAATGCTCTATTGAACTAGCACTTGCTGATGACTCTATTAAACATGCTTTGGGAAAAGTAAGTGATGTTATGGTAGAGTTACATATGACTTTTGTGCCTGTGGATTTTCTAATCATGGACATGGGGAATAAAACCTCTAGTCCTATTATTCTTGGAAGACCTTTTCTTCGTACCACAGGTGCTATCATTGATTCAAAGGAAGGGAATGTAAAGTTTCAGTTTCCACACAAGAAGTGCATGGAACACTTTCCAAGGAAGAGGGAACCACCAAAGTTCAAGCTCCCTCATGAGCTTCGTCCACAATAAAACAACAAGTAAGAAGCCTAGCTATATGGCTATAAAGAAAGCGCTTTGCGGGAGGCAACCCGGTTATTTTTGTGTGTGATTTTTCTTTGTGTCCTCTTGCTGTAACAAGAGATTTTGTGTCTAGTTAGGTTCTGGAGTTTTTAATAAAGTGCCAAGTTTTACCCTTTTTGGTTTGAAAAAGTTGCTTATAGCGTTCGGAGATTTTATTCCTGCACAAGTCAGTGCACGGTATGATTTTTAATTCTTATTCTGTAACTCCGAATGAGCTCATATTTGAACTGTAGTTGCAACTTTTCATCCTCTGTATGCATGAATTTTTCGGAATTTTTCGAGAAAGTTTGGTAGGGTAGAAAAATACGTTTTGCTGCTGCTGTTTTTCTGGACAGATTCTGTCCCATTTTGTTTGATGCATGCTTTGAGCTTTTAAGTTGAATCTTTTTGATCCAATTGAGTTTATGAGTAGGCATACAACATATATACACTTTCTGGACATGTCATATGAATTTTTGTTCAAGGATTATATGCAGCAAGGAACCTATTTGTTTATCACTATTAATGCACCCCACAGAAAAGAGATGGGAGAAACGGTGTTTTGAAGTTTTTTCACAGGGATTGGAGGAGATGCACCAAGAGCTATCCAAGGATGGTGAAGACCATAAGCTTGGGGATGTGAAGACAACCCCGCTGGACCTACACACTCTCGGTTTGCACACGTCCAACTTCTGTTTTTCGATCGAAACACTTTATCGCATAAACTTGGAGCGTCGTTTTTTGTTTTTGTTTGAGTCTTGAGAGACCACCACACTATCAATTATATATGAGAGAGCTACTGGAAATATGGGTTGAAATATGTTGGATGCTTTTATAAGATTGGGAAAAGGGATGTTTGACTTGATTTTTAATGATACATATAGTTGCATGATTCATGAGCTTGTTTATGAGTAATAGTTTGCAAATTCTTTTTGTAGAGCTATCACTTATTCATGTTTTGGTGCTGATTGTTATTTACTTGGTTTAACATGGATTAGTTAGTTCTATGGACACTCATGCATGCATCTAGATGGTCAACTTTCTCCCTTTTGCTAGCCCAAAAACTCCAACAAGCAAAAACTTGTTTCCAACACCTTCAACCAAAGTTATTCCAGTGAGTCCACCATATCTACCTATTGGCTTTATGCTATTCCGAGTATGTTTAACATGTTGTTTGTGTTATCTTACCTCTGAATGAAAATGTTTATGTTATTGATTGCAATGGAAAAAATTGGTTATATAGCTCTCACGAACTTGATGCACAATGTTCTTTTATTTGCATAATAAAACTTGACCCATTGTGATTAAGATTATGATGTTTGTGGCTTGATGAATGTTTTGGGTTGGAAGTTAGCCCATATGTGCTGTCACATGGCAAGCTTTCAACACGCTCTTCATCTCATTTAGTTGATATCATGTGCTTTTGTCTATGGATGCTTATCATGTTGAAATAAATGTGGAAATAGAGTGAGTTTAAATGAGTTTGTGTAAATGGTTAGAGAGACGCCTGGGCCGCTAATCTAAGCCATGCATCATTCATGGTGGAAATTTACTTACATACTATGGTGAACCTTCTGTGATACACCTTGCAATAAAAAACTATTCCAAATGGTAAATAAAAAGGGTGTTGAGATTGTTCATTTTGTTTGTTTGTCTTGTCATTTTGATATGGGCTTGTTCCATATCTTGGGACAAGAGGTACCCCAGTTGACGCTCTTGATGATACTATTATGCTTACAATGATATTTAATTGAACTTGCTTTGTTTCCCAAGTTGAGTAACACATGGTGTAAGTACTTGTATTCAAGGGGCATGAGACATTCAACCCATTCTTTATCAAGCACACTACTCATATTTGCTTTCACTTTAACCTTAATCATTCAAGATGCTATGATAGGGGCAATGAGAGCTTGACACCAATGAATACCTTATTGCAATCATTAACTTAAGTAGAAGAGTTTGGAAGTTGGATGAAACTTATGCATGCTTTACCTCTACTCACATATACATCTTTCCAAAGTGTACACCTATCATATTCAGATTTTCATCTACACTCTATGACCATTGTAGGATGTTCTACTTATCATTATGCATACATGTGTTCCATATTACTTGCTACCATGTTACACTTTGTGAACTATCAATGAACATCCTTGTCTTGAATACTTGATATCACTTCATAAACTATTTGCATATTGCTACTCCTTTGAAGAATGAATCATTTGACTATATGTAGCAATAGTAATCATCTTTGATCCATTGTTAAGTATTAAATTGCAAAGTCCATGTTAGTTTTATCATCTTCATACTCGAGGACGAGCATGGATTAAGCTTGGGGATGTTGATGCATGTAAAATGCATACATGAACTTTGCACTTTAATTGCTTATATTCCAATCATATTTGCATCATATAAGGGTTATATCAATGTTTTATAATGATTTTTGGGAATATTCATTTATTTCCTATTTTTATGGAATTAACCCTGCACAGGCAGAAAACCCCGTTTTCTATTTTAATGTTTCAGGGACCCAAACGTCAACGAAATCACCTGGAAATTTACGGGCGTCAATATTTGGAAGGAAGAAGACCTGTGGGCGAAGGAAGCGAACAAGCGGAGGCCGAGGCCCAAACGGGGGTGGCCCACGCGGCCAGGTACTGTGGCCGCGTGGGGCCCACCCGTTTGGCCCTCGTGGCTCCGTTGCCGTCGATCTTCGCTCCACCGACATAGTCTTGACCTAAAAACGCCTATAAAAAAGGTCCCCGACGTTCTCTGGAAGGAGCGCGCACAAACACAGAAACACCGAAACGGAGATCAGGAGCTGCAGATTGGAGGGGGAAAACTCCGGCGGGGCGCTGCCGGCGTGGTCTCCATCTTCTCCATCGACTTCTCCACCGTCTCCATGATGAAGAGGGAGTAGTCCACCTCTGGACTATGGGTTTGTGGAAGTAACTTATGTATCTCTCCTCTCTTGAGCTTCACTAATTAGCACCGTATGAGCTGCTGAACATGATTACGGTCACCGTTGTAATACCTTTGTGGTGGATCTTTATGAGTTAATATATGTTTGAGATTGCAATGTTTGTTTCAGTTATGAGTATAGATGCATATTATGTACCCCGTTCTTGTCTACTTGTTTTGTTCAAGCATGTTTATGAGAGTGTGTGGGGGAACA